>WKLE02001047.1:0-22236 GCA_014885115.2 Asterionellopsis glacialis | reverse complement strand
AGTATGAGAATTGGCACCTTAACATTCCTAGCTTTGTTATGAAATCGCAAATTTATTTGACTCTGGTGACTAGCACTTCAAACAAGAGGGTTGCATCAGTCTTGAAAAGGTTTTCAAACCTACGCTTGCCATCTTTCGTCAGGGGAAGTGGCAGTTGATCTGCCTTCTTTGCAGCAAAAACCATTGTTGAAGGGAGTTCAATGCGTCGTAATCCACCCCTACGCATTCCCATCATTCCTTCTTCGAGCCCTGGAGGTGCTTCTCCACTCCCAATTGTAAAAGCGTACTCATTGAAATCAGTATCATCCTTTGTGCTATAATACTTCAACCCTCCAGGCTCATTAGCAGTTGCAAAAGATTTGCATCGAACTGTCATTTCAACTGCTACTTTAGATCCAGGTTGAACAACTGTGCATGAATAGAAGAAACAACATTCAGATAAATCGAGTTCATATCACATGTTCAATTTCTTTAATATAGAAGAACACTTACCAGCTTCACCCTTTCCTTGGCGATACTCACGATAAGCTACTCCACTGGAAAGAGAAATGGCGAATTGATGAGTGCACGTGGAGTTTTGTGTTTTGGAATTGTTCACTTCATAGTATCTTACCTTGCGAGATCTTCCCATGGACTATCGACCAGATCAGATGCAGGATTTTTTGCCGCCTCAATCTGTCTGAGACGGGTAACACCGCCTGAATCGTCGCCCTGTACAGGCAAATTCTTTAGCGCGTTCGGATCAATACCTGCATAGGCCGCCTTAGGTGCAATAGTTGAGAGGAATGCGGCTCCAACCGAAGACAAGAAAACTCTTCTTCCGTCACTTTGTCCATCACTATGAGCCATGGCAGGTTTGCTCTGCCTCACACGATACCCATTAGGGGACGTTTGAAAGGCGTTAACAAAAGGGAGAAAGATTAAAAATGTACAGATTTTCATCATTGAGTTATTGGTCTGAAGAAGCAATAGTACAGTTTCTGATAAACTGGTGATGCTGAATAACTACAAGTAGCAAGATTTTGCTGGCAATGTTGTGTCGTAATCAGTGTTGATCAGTGCTGTCACTTGTTTATTGCCGATTTCTCGTTGACAGCTCTGAAATCGTTGACACTCAACACAAAACACATCATAGTTCGCACTGGAGTTTCTCCAGTAGACTCTCTCTCTAGAGTCTCTAGGAATAGGAGAGGACACTACTTTTTGATGTGTCGATGCAGATTATTTGGATACCCTCTGAGTTGGCCTACGTACGTGTACTAAACTAATCGATATATGGGAGCAGCTTCGTGGAGGCATAAGTACTAGTACCTGGTACGTAGGTCCGACTCTTACCGGTATGAGGCACTAATTCTACATGGTAGTACAGGTAGTTGGAAATGTATGAGTTAGTAAATTAGTGTGACAGATATTTTGAAATTGTACCTGTAATATAGTATGTACAACTTACTTCTATATACAGTACAAGATGCCCACAAACGGACCTGCACAGACTAGCAGGGCTACAAAAAGAAAACTTGGCTCCTGAAAATGTGAAGTCGCAAGAACTCTGAGCATGTTTAGGCGAAAAGGAGAAACATGATAAGTTCAAAATATTGAAGGCTCTTGCCTTTGAGAGTGCATAATTAAGCATTAGATTTTGCCTTTAATTTTTCTTTTTCGGCAGCTCTTTTTCGTTTAAACTCAAAATACTTGCTCCTCTGATATTTCTTATCTCCGAACAAAGGTTTGTATGCATCTGGCAAAAAGTCAGATTCTGAACCAGCTGAAGTTGCAGTTACCTTTACTTTTAGTTTCCCAGGCAACTCTGATCCCTTGCCGAGTGAAATGGCTAATTCAGACTTAACTTTGGTACATTCCATGACTTCTGAGGCAGTATCGTCCAAAACAACGTGGACAATGTGCGATCCTTTTTTCCATTCTTCTGGAGGTGATTCTGCGATGTATTCAATCATTCGACCCCAAAAGGGCGCGATAGATTTCTTGCTGACAACTTCCCAATCTGTATTACCATATACTGCCCGTTTTGTAACGATCAATGCGTAGTCTTCCCAGTCTACATTTGTAACTTCTATCCAATGTCGAGCTCGTGGAACCGTACATAAGCCGCGGTTTTGGTGTTTCCGAGAATAACTGAAATCGACAGCAGGCATAATTTGACGAATTTGTCCCTCTCGGATATGAAATCCCAAAGCCATTCGCATTTCGGGATATTCCAAGTCGACAGGATGCCAAAGTTGTTCATGTGAAACAGGGTTGACAAATCCATCTTCACCAGAAGGAATCTTTACTATTTCTTCTTGCTGTTTACTATCATACAGAACCCATGTAGGCCAGTTTTCGGTATACGTCACGGGGATGTTTTCAGTGTTTGCCGTAGCTGGATTATAAATGTAGATTTTCTCCTCTTCGGAAATCCCGGTATTCTGTATCTCCATTTCTTCTGCAATTCCTTGCCCAGCACTGCTAACTGATGCAACCTTCAACACAAGAAAAGGCAGTACTACAAGTACGAAAAGCGATAACTTTTTCTCTATCATCCAGGTTGAGATTGCTGATGTGATGGCTCGATTAGAGAAGAAAAGGGTTGTCGACAGTCAACAGTCTCAACCGCGTGTGATCACGGTGATGTGTTCTTTTGGTGTTGGCTGTCACTTTTTTTGGTTGACGTACGTACGGGTCGAGTGGCGGGAGTTGAAAAAGCAGCATTAGTACAGTACTGCGTGTATGTAGTGAAAGCATATTATGTTTTGAGAAGAATTGATTTGTCATATTTACTACAGTAATACCTACGCAAAGATACTTCGTTGAATATTATTTACCAGTATTGGCTAGACGTACGAGTACAGGTACCAGGTAAAGTACCAGGTACCGGTATTATTCACAACCCTCTAGAGAGGTCTAGAGAGAGTGGTGGGACTAGAGAGGACTACCAGGTAAGGACCTACCCAGGTACCAGGTACAGGTACCGTAAGAGTCCTACCAGGTAACTACCGTGGTACCGGTATTTTTAATACATAGATTTCGGAACAAAACTGTTCTATCTGTGAGAACAGTTGAGAGTGGTGACACGACGAACGAGAATTTGGGACTTAAAAAAAAAGAAGCTCTTGGGTGTCTTCCCAGCATGAGCTTTTTTTGTCATTCTGATGAATTGAGCGTAGATATAGCTTTGGCCTTACACACACCAAAGGACAGGATTGTGACGAGAGAAAAAAAGGACAGCGTGTCAACCTTGTGAGTGTGCATTCTGAAAAGATAGGGCGACAACTTGCCTCCTCGAAGAGATCACTAAAAGTGCTGTCAAAGTTAGAGATACTTGATGTACTGTATAATAAATTTTCAGTAATAATGAACAATTAGCGGTACATGGTTTTTGAAATTTCAAACATGATTTAGCAACAAAAAATAAGTCAGATGTCTTCAGATACTTCGGCAAGGCACAAACAAAAACATTTTTTTGGTAGATCTTCCTCATGCGCAACATTTTGTAGCTTTGACAGACTCTTCTCGAAGTAAAGATTCCATGAGATCACTAACTTGATCTCTGATTTCACGGCTAACCCTGACGTAAGCACTGTCTCCTTCTCCATTCTTGGAGCATGCAGTGGGTGCATCCACATTCCACTCTTGCACCGACTTGGACTTATTCGATAACGTGTTCTTTACATCATCACCACAAGAACATAAAATAATTAATACATCAATTGGTTTTCCTATCTGAGGTGAAAAGGTCAATGCTGCTGCTGGCTCTTGAAGTTTTGGTAAAAACTCGTCGATTGTCTTGGGAGTAAAGCTGGATATGTCAATACCATCCTCTTTCATAGCTGAGATAGCCTTGCCCTTGACAGCTTTTCGCTGGCTAGGTGTGTAACAGGGGTCACAACAGCATATTTCTTGGTTATCTGAGTTGCCTCCCACGATACCACCAAAAACAGAAGTGGCATCTAATGCGACAGACCCGACAATCAAACGTTCAAGAATCTGTCGTCTTGGTGAACTTTCTGGATTTTTCTCTTTTTCTAAGCGAATCCACTCTCGCGCCCATCCTTCCGCCATTTGGGACCTGCAACTATTCGAACGGCATGCAAATAGAACCGTCTTCATTGTTGAAGATCAAGTTCTATGTAGCGAAGGACCACAAAGTTGAATGTTGAAAGCCTCAGACTCTTTTGATATGAACTTTGGGACACCAGATTCCACAGATGATGATGTTCTGTAAGCTCTACCCGCGAGCCCACCACTTTAGATCACACAAAATCAAAAATACTGTAATATCAATTAACAAAAGAAATCTTCCCAAGAAGGAAATGAAGATTAGTGATTGCCCACTGATTGCCCAACCACGTACGTACAACGTACGTAAAGAAAAAGATTGTAGCAAGTGACTAGCAAGGGGATGTAGGTGGGATAGTACAGTACCTTGTAGGATCTATATTAGTCCTATTAAAATACTTGCTTCCAGGTACTGCAATCTACGGCTAACAGGCAGGCAGACGATCTGAACTGTTTCTATCCGTACGATCGAACGATGAACGAGCATTATTTCTCAAATTCTGATTCCCGCCCCTTGCTTGGCGCTGCGTTGTCATCATTTGAAATCTGAAGAGATGTTTTTAGGACCTACATGTTTTTGCTGACTATTTTCCCGTGTTGATAAGCGAAACTCCCAAAATCACAATCCACAACCCACAACAAGAACAAAGGATTCGGTGGTTTTTCATGCTTTTGTTGTTTAGGGATATTTAGATATTTACAAGGTACACAAACGATGTCAGAAAGGAGGAACTATCGCCGGTGCCGCTTCATAGAGCGCATGGCGTTGTCGACGTTTTTGATGAGCGCGCTGGACGGTTCACAAGGTTTCGTTCCACCTTCGCCAGCTACTGTATCCCTGTCATGGCATTGTAAGTCGCTGAATTCTATGACAGAAAAGGAAGGCGCAGCAGGCTCTCGAAAGGATTTGCCTGACTACGGAAAAACGTCTGTCGACATTGAGAAAATAAAGCTCAAAAAGATAGAAAAATGGAGGAGGAAAGACTTGAATGGACAGTCGCTTGTTGAACAGACAATTTCAGAAATGGAAGGAGACGCAGAGTTTCAAAAGGTAGTAGAAAAGTTAAAGACACTAGGCCCTGCTCAAGTTTCGAAGGAAGAACGAACGAAACGTCGGCGAGCTCTCGACTCACTGGGAATCACGGATTTTGATTCTTTTGTCAACCAAAAGACTGACGGAGAAGCTGCAATATACCGTAAGCGGAAAACGCCAGAAGTGCTTCAAATTAATGTACGTTTGTTTTCCCATCACAGTGAAACGGTTTCTGATATTTTCGTTCCTGATTTTCTGAGAATTTCAACCTGTTTTTCTACTATATAGATTGGCCTTTATTGTAATCAAGCTTGCGGCCACTGTCATGTGGAAAGCAGCCCTCTGCGAAAAGAAATGATGACGGCTGAAACAGCAGCTCAATGCCTTGAACTGCTAAAAAGCACACCGTCAATTACAACCCTTGATATTACTGGTGGCGCACCTGAGTTGAACGATAACTTTCGATACTTAGTCCGCATGGCTCGATCAATTCGGCCAGACATTGGTGAGTTTTCCTGAAATGCTTTTTCAAAAACAACTCGAAGGGGAATGAATGATGACTAATTAAAAAATACCACGCTCTTTTGTACGGTTGCGATTTAGATATAATCGATCGTTGTAATTTAACAGTATTGCAGGAACCAGGGCAAGAAGACTTGGTTGACTTTCTAAAGGAGCAGAAGGTTCATATTATTGCATCCCTTCCCTGTTATTCAGCGGAGAACGTAGACACACAGCGGGGTAATGGCGTTTTTGAGAGATCAATTGCAGCACTTCTGGCCCTTAACGAAGCTGGGTACGGAAAAGTCGATACAGCTTTGGAGCTCGATTTGGTCTACAACCCTCTTGGAGCTTTTTTGCCCCCTCCGCAAGCAAGTCTCGAAGAAAAATACAAGGAAGTATTGGACAAAAATTTCGGAATTTTGTTTAATCAGCTATTCACTATGACAAATATGCCTGTGAAGAGGTTTGCGGACTTTTTATATCGGCGCGATGAGCTAAAAGACTATATGGATTTGCTAGTTCGAAACTTTAACGGAGACACCTTAGGGAGTTTGATGTGCATGAATACTGTCAGCGTGGGGTATGATGGAAAGATATTTGATTGCGACTNNATTCTCTCACAGATCTTGAAAAGGTTTCCATCCGACACGACAATCATTGCTTTGGCTGCACGGCTGGCATGGGATCTAGCTGACAAGGGACCACAGCGTAACGATTATTGCCTATAAAATCAATTGTTATGCTGTGGCAAGACTGTTTGGATGAGATTCTTGGGCGAAGTTGAATGGAGCGAATGACTCAACTCGATTGGAACCAAAACCATGTCGAGATGACGAAAGTTTTCATAGATTTGATTCTAAGCCCAATGATTATAGTTCTAGATATTTAGCGTTTTAAAAAATCTAACAAACTTTTATTATTTAAAGCACATTAATCAGAATGCACTCTTACTTGTTTATTACGACAAGAGATCCATTTTCTCGTTTCTTTTGAAGATAAGTTCTAAAAAGCTTGCAAGATATTTTTGTTTACAAAGCATTTCAATTATTGGGACTTTAAAATACAGTAGAATTAGATTTTTTAAAAAACCAGCACGAACTAAGTCTTCTTCGGTTTCTTGGTCTTCGCCCGGGCAAGAGCAGCAAGATTTGCTTCTCCACCCCACATTTTTAAGAATACTTCGTGCTCATTAGCCACAGCTTCCTCAAATGATGATGCATCCTCTACACCTGCCACAACTGTCTTTGCGGCATGGAGCACACCCGGATGAGCATGGACAAATCGATCTAGAAATGCCACTAACGTTTCATCCATCGTGGAATCAAGGGAAACCACTTTATCTACTAGTCCGAGTTGCAAACTTTGATCAGCATTGGATGGTTGAGCAGTACCCAGCAGCTCGAGAGCGCGATTTCGTCCTATCAATCTTACGAGCCTTGTTGCACCTCCCCAACCAGGAGAAACACCCATGTGAGCATGAACAAAACGTAACTTGGCATCTCTTTCTATAATACGATAGTCCATAGCAGTTGTCAACTCAGCTCCACCACCAACAGCCATGCCCTCAATAGCGGCAACAGTAACAAAAGGTAAATGGCGAAATCGCGTCAAAGTATCAATCATTAGAGTACTCATTAAGCGCCCTCCCTCTGACGAAAGCAAATGCTCCTTTGCAACTCCAATATCTGCACCAGCGCAGAAGAAATCCGCATCCCCTCGTACAATAACAGATGTCAATGATTTTTGGTAACCTTCATTTGACTCGAGTTCATCAACAGTATCTGCCAATTCCGCCATCATTTTACCTGTCAGTGCATTGCGTGAGGCAGGATTCTTCAATGTAATTAATGCTGTTGTAGATCCCAACTTCGAAAGTGACGATGAATGTTCTAACTCAGATGTCAATCGGAGAGAAACAGAGTCTTCTGTGGATCCAAAGTTTCGAAGGTGTTCTCTAATTGTAGCAATTTCATCCTTACTCTTGGCAAGGACAGAAAAAGATCGTTGTTGCCACTTTGGAACAAGTAAGCGAAAGTATCTACTCGTCTCAATGCAACGCCTCAACATCGGTTTGAATGATTTCACAGCAGTTGAGGAGTTCAAAATAGTTCGTTGTCTCACTTGCGCGTCCTTTTTTACTGTATACACGGATGATACGCTTGTCTCGGTTTCAACGATGTCTTGAGTTGCAACTTGTTTGGAGTTCAAAGAGGAAAAATAAAGAAATATCGGGTTTAATAATATGTTGAATACTAGTAATGAACACGATGCATGTAACACCATGCTGTCACCGAAATTCGGCTCATCACAACTCTAATCATATCCGGTTCTCATTTTTTTTGGCAGTCTATCGAAGTCGAAGCAATAATACACATTTAGATTTCTTACGGTTACAAACCGTTAAAATTTAGGATCTGCCGGTAAGTAGTTTTTTCCCTAATGTGGCTGGGAGTGGCAATCCTAGCAGTGTGATCGATGTGGGAGCTGCTTGAGGTGTTACTCCAGATTTTTGTTATAGTAGGTCCTATGTCATGTGACTTATGTGCATCTTTAGCAGTTAACGAGAGTCTGAACTTATATGAGAATGGAACATTTGAATTTGAAAGGTAGCGATACAAAAAATTTCAGGTAAAATTACACAAAATTCTGAAAATGTATATTTGTTGTCTAGAAAATCCTATTGCAATCGGAAATCTTGTCCTTGAATTATTTTCATGAGAGCAACCTCTTCACGGCGTTCTTCTGCATTAAGATCTTCCCACTGTCTACTACCACCCGCCCCTGCCCCCTCTATGCTTTTTTGTCCATCAATATCAGTTCGTTGAAGTTGTTCATCCTGTTTGAGACGTTGAAGTTCTTCAGTAGATAAAGGCATCCCTATTCCTCGGTTATCATTCGAGGGTAATAATTCAAGACCCATCATATTTGCTACCCCCAGTAAAGCTACTAAAAGTATGGAAATGAAAGACACTCCAATCACCACGTCGACTGCACTGCTACTTGTCTTGCTAGTATGACCCGCAGAAAGATTGTTTTCTGGAGTAGTAGTCACTGCTGAATTCGTCTCGACTGAAATTGCCGACTCAAGGTTCTTACAATACTGTACTGCTTCTACTCCATTTAGATTGGCTGGGAGTTCAAAATATCCTCTCTCTTCGAGCAAACTACTGTTAGGTCTGCGAGTTGTTGTTGTTGCGGGATATGCAAGGATAATGAGTTCAGTTGCACCACCTCGAGTTGCTCGTTTTTCAATCTCAGTTAATAAGCATTGCAAAATAGTAGATTTTTCCTCAGAGGATCTTTGAGCATTCTCGGAAGTACACAATCGACGTGCCGCACCTGTCACTTTATCTGGAAAGGAACGAGATGCACCGGATGTTGAATATGTTATGGGTGTTCCTATGATCAAAGCTCCAATTCCCACAATTTCGTCATCGCCGTTATCTGTTGCTACGAGGAAAAATCCGCCATCATTAGGGTCATACGATTCTCTAATAGCTGTAGCACTTCCACAATCTACCATAAGTGGACCCTCAGGATCAAAAGCAAATTCAGACTCAGCGGAACGTAACAAATCCAATATTTTCTCTTCGTCTTGCCCTTCTTTCCAATCTCTTACTCGGATCTCAGCATTCAATTGGGAAGAAGAAATACGTAAGTTACGTATTTGAGTTGTTGCACATTGCTGGAGTATACGTTGTCGGGTTTGGACGGTGGAAATGCTCTTCCATCGTGTACCAAACAATCCTGGCTGTCTAGCAATAATTCTATTTTTCGTGGTGAGCGCTTGGACGGCAGCAGGAAGCAAACTAAAAAATAAAAGTGTGCTAGTAGCAGCAAAGAAGTGGAACAAGAACACCATTTTAGTCAGTCATACTACAGAAAAAATCAAGCTGAAGTTAGTAATCACACCATTGATTGGTGGGTGTGTCCTGTTGGTCTGTGGTTGCAACACATCCCAGCTAACGATATCTTATTCGATTTCAAATGATTTTATCATCGTCTAACACCTTTAGTACCGGTATCTGTCTTGCTAACTACATACCAGGTACAAGGTAATGTACCTGCTGTTATATTGTATGTATTTGTACAGGTACATGCAATGTATTTACCAATGTACATATACATATATAATAATAAAAGATACCGTTAAATAGTCATCTGAGAGTAGATCGAAAATATTGTTGCTCCAAGATTTCTTACATTTATATATTCAGTCGAACATACAGGATCTGTAATGTAATATTGTCAGTTCTACATTCTACCTTGTAGTATCTTCTAACTGGTGCATACCGGTATGGAGGACTTCTTACCTGTGTAACTGGGTAACTGTACAAGGTACTGCACCGCCATCTACTGTACAGCAAGGACCCTCTAGATACCTGGTACCACATTTCCAACCCAGCGACTGTGTCAGGTAGTATTTACCACTAATAATTGAAATCTCAATCTCAATCTCGTAATATCAGAAACGACAGACAGTCATCAAAAGAGTAATTTCAATCTCTGATGTCAATTATTCATTCTGCACCCTGCTTCATGTTTCATTTTCTCGGTATGAAGATACAGTACCCAGGCAAACAAATACCCAGTAAAGTAGGTTAATCTTGATTGATGATTCTTCTCTTTCTACCTCCCTAAGATAGCCAGAGAGAAAGACAGAGCGACAGAGCGAGAGAAAAGAAGGAGAGCAATCCTAATATTCTTCCTTTCTTCCATTAGTTACTGCGAATAAAATTAAAGTAGGAAAATGCTGGTGCGAAATTTTTTTGGTACTATCCAAAGATGCCTGCAGTGGTCGCTAGCACTAACCATTATTTCGTACCTGAAAGATGGACCAATTAAAACATACGCTTTTTGTTGTGTGCCAAGGTTACTATTACTAAATACAGTGTCATCTCGGTTCGATCATCAAGAAGGGCGTACATGTTTCAATCCACAGCAGTTAAAATATTTTGCAAGGAAAACAAGTTGCTACGAAACAAATAAAACAGCTACTTCATTTTTAGAATTTGAAGACCCAAAGACGAAATGTCAAATTGTATTGTTAGGATGCATGCATGGTTCATCATCTTCAGCTGCAGATGTAGCACATGTTCTATTGGATACACCACCATCACCAATAAGAGAGACAGAAAGCAACAAGAAGCAATCCAAAACTGACGTGGTTGTTTTAGAATTATGCGCCTCACGATTTGCCGATTTAAGGCGAGAGATGGAGAAAGACAAAAAGTTGGATCAGTGCGATTTGCTAGATAAGAAAGAACAATTACCATCCGGAGTGACTCGCTTTTCAAAAGTTATTGCCAAAACAATCCGAAAAAGAGGGTTGGCTACAGGTAAGATAAAGACGAATGGTGACACTGGCACTACCACATACAAACTCATGAAATCTTGCCTCATTGATCAAACATGATTTTTGTCTAACTGCGAAACTACCCACGTATGCAACTTGTGCAATATTAATAGGTGTGGCTACAGCTATTCTTGGTGGTGCTAATGGTCTCCAAACAGCTCTTAGTGGTTTTGAACCAGGTTTAGAATTCAAAACGGCAGTAGAAATAGCTGAGAAAATAGAAGGTTGTGACATTATCTTGGCTGATAGGACCGTGGATGAAACTCTCCAACGATTCGGATCTCTTCCGTCTGTGTCCGCAGATATGATAAGAGAGTGGGTGATTGACCATAAATTGTCTGGATGGGACAAAGCGTTTGGAAGAGAAGCTATTGCCTTACAAACTGCTATTGATGGAGATGCTGTATTGTTACCAAATCAACTCAGTATGCGAGATTTTCTCACCCGACATGAAGGTGTTAAAAATGATTTACTTCGTCTGACGTTACCACCGTTGATCTTGGCACAAGTTTTTGTCAGTTTCATTTTATCTCTATGGAATGCTTTCGAAGGAGATGGATTCAAAGTCCCTCCATTCAAAGCTTTGTTTATGGACCCATCTATACCACTTTCACTCTCTAATGCAGGAGCTATAGGGACCGATCTTGTTGCTGACATCATGACGAGTGCTGTAGTTGTGGCATTGGGTTACATTGCACTCGCACTACCGGCTACTAGACTTATTTTGTGTGAACGAGATGATCAATTAGTAGAAGGTATTCATTCTGCGTGTGAGATAGCCTCTTCGAAATACAAAAACAATATTGACGACGATAATGGTGGACCAGGAAGAGTTGTGGCTATTCTTGGTTTCCTACACGTCAATGGGGTAGCAAAACGACTCTTGACTGCCGAGGAGACTTAAATCAGTTACAATAAAAATGATATTCCTTCATGACTCATGACGGCATTCATTGTACATTCGGTTCACGGCAACTGCAAATTGCCCTCAACAAACTTTTTAAAAAATAGATCTGTAGAACTTTTAATATAAATTATTTACTTTTCCTGCAGTACTATTCGACGTACTATAGTAAGAGACGGCAGTAATAGGAGAAAAAAGATCCAACCCCCCAAGAATCTTACATATCAGCTCCAGCCATAGCAAGTGAATCAAGAAGGATAGCATTCTTTACTGATAACATCTGCATATCGTCTCTAACAATTTGTAATTCTTGAATCCATTTTGAAACATCCTCCATGAGCAAGGAATGTACACGTTGTTCATCGCATGGTGCAAACTCAGAAACACTTTGGTCACCACCTGCCACACCTTTTGTGAGATGAGAAGTATTGCAAGATTTTCCTCCATCATATCGTTGGTTTCTTATGTGTTCTCCCGCTGTCTCTATCATATCCTCCTCGTGGTGTTGTTCCAAGCGTGGAAGATGCTGATAGCTAGTTGTAGTTGGATGATTGAGATTGTTAGTCATCAAAGAATCGTTGTTATTGGTGCTGGGTGGTGAACCTTGAAAAGCATAGGTTTCTAAATGTCGTGGCGGTGGCATCAATTGGATATCCTGACCTTCGATGGTCGTACTTGGAGCACCAATCCTTTCTTCTTCATAATCATAATTATTATCGAAGTTGGAACTACCTAGAAGGCTCATGCTTACATCAATAGATGGTAACGTCCTTGGCGGAGTAAAGGGCATGGTGGTGACTCTAGAATGTATTTTATTTCTCTTTTTCGCTAACCCAGTGATGTGTTACTCAGCATTGGAGTGGGACTTCTCAGCACATTAGAATTATTCTACTATCAATTAGGTCTGACTCAACCCCGATTATCGCATAGAAGGCGCTTTCGCTTTTTATATCTCTTTTTATACACTACCTAGTCTAGGACATACACATGAAGGGCCCTATACGAACTACGATTGAGATTCAAATTCTGCGGCGGTTTACAATTTTTCCCGCGTCACCGCAAGCCGGGGGAACGGCGGCTCGGCGTAGGTAATACTGGTACCGGTAGGACTACTTTTGATGAAGAGTGATTAATTATTTTTTATGAGGGGAGTGTTTGCTATGGCTTGTGTACTCTGCGGGGATCTGAATCCGACCGTTAGGATTTGGGATATTCTCCAGATGACGGTTGGGATTGATGACGTCAGGCATTGGACCGGGTTCCCGTATTGGATAATCCCGGAATCAGCAACTTGAATTGTAACTGGTACTAACATTACCAGGTACATACCAGGTACGTGGTACGGCACCTAAGTGTAGCTATGGTATTGGAACGAGCATGATGATGTGGGAGAGACACGACTGAGAGTTTCTCCTCTAGCACTACTGTACGTCCTCGTAAAACGGTAGCCTACCAGGTACAGGTAAAAGTTTTGTCACAAAATAATAATGGTTCCACCAAACAGTTAGTTAGTACTTATGTACTAGTCCTAAGTAGTGCTCCGGTAAGTAGGACCTACTGTACCACCTCTTTTCACTTTCAAAACTGTCAGGCCTGTTTTTATTACTCAAAGTACAATCAATACACACGCAACAAAAATCACATCTTCTTGCTCTCACAACCTCCTCAGTTTGAACGAACTTCCTCGGTCTTCCAAAGTGGCAGATAGAGTGAAAAGATCTCTAGAGAGGTTTGCATCTTCGACTCGTCATTTTACTTGACTTGCATCGCTTTACCTTTTGTTGTTGTCTTGTCACATCTGACAACCCTTAGAATCTCGCTGTCATTTGTTGAGTTTTCCGCCTTCGTGGAAGCTCACCTACCATAGCGGGTAACGACGTTCCATGGAATTTGCAATTTCTACATTTCTTGAAAAGGTCAAAAAAAAGAGGATGAGCATGTCGTCGAGTAAAATATGCCATTCTCCTAGTGGTGAGACTACTTTATCACGTATGGGTCGTTTGCATTTTGATGCAGTCCGTTGGCCCACAAAGAATTCTTCAAAAAGTCACAATCGAAACCACCTTCCTCGCAGTGGCAATGATATTGACGACGATGACGGCGACGATAATTATTCAGGAATGATTGGTTACCATAAAAAAATGGGACGAATTTATTTTGATTCCTTTTATTTGTATGGAAAGAAATGGAATGTTGGTGACTTTTATTATCATTGTGATGATGAAAATAATGCAAAAGAATTTTTTCGGATCATTGGTGCCTTCCACGCTACAGCTTCATTTGTAGGATTTTGGAGTAAAAATGAAGAAAAAGATGAAATCCAAAAGAAAGGGCACCCATATATTCTTGTAACGACATTGAATCTTATTGTGGAAGATGATAACAGCAGCAGCAGCAGCAGCAATACTCCAAAACGTGGTAACGAAGTAGTACTTATCGAAAGGAAGAAATATACGGATGGAGGTAATATTGAAGCTCTACCGGTTTGGTTGGGCGAAACTTGGATTGCGTCGATGAAAAAAATTAGAGTGCGGGTCATATCAGACGGAAAAGATTTGGGTACAACAACTCCAGACCAAGAAATTCCTGCCCAAGATAAGGGATACGTAATTTGTAAACGATCACATCTACCACCAGAATCACCAGAATCACCATCAACACCATCATCTTCATGGTCGTCTTCATCATCATCATCATCACCATCACAAACCACTGCCACTGGTGATGTCAAAGAGCAAAACTTGTGCTATGTTGCATTGACTAAAATACAGCAATCTCTATTATCAAGAGGTCCGAGGGCATTATTTAAATATCACATACCGCAAACATGGAATTCATTGTTTCAAGCAGAACGTGTCAGATTTGTACACAGCGATAGACCTGAACATCGCGAGGGACCACTTCCACTTTATTACACACAGGATTCAAGTGACGATGATAGCAATGCAGAACCTACAGATTTGGAAGGTGATAATCATACTCCGTGCAATACCAACGAAAAATCGGTTGTAGAAGACCAGCAATGCGAGTCTTCCAAAGATACCGAAAGGACTCCCTTGACTTCCAATGTTTCAAGAGGCTGCCGCTCACGAACGGGCATTAGTGCAGCAAATTCAGTTGGAGAACACAACGATACCACCGTTACTATCGAAAACACTCTTTGTAATACTACACATAAAGGGGTAGCAGCTGAAACAAAAATGTTGTCAAGAGACAAAAAGAAGAAGGCGTCTGATGAGAATGGAAAAAGTGCAAATGTAAGCAATTTGACAACAAAAAAATCAATGAAGAAAAAACAAAAACATCAACAAAAGCGTTCTGGTGCTTTAAAAGATATTGGGAATTCTTTGGATACAAGGTCTCATGGAATTGAAACAGATATTTTGGCAAATTGTTCAGTAAAAACATTGGAGAAAGGAAAGGCAAAAGCAAAGGTAGCAACCCCTGGTGGTGAGAACTCACGTGAAGACTCGACGGAAGATGTTGGTTTGGGCTCATCAAATGAAAGTAGAAAGCCATCATGCGAACTGCACAGAATATTATCCAATTTTAAGAAACAACAAGAGGAAACTAAAACATCAGCGACTCCCGCCGGTAATGGAAATGAAGGCAGCACTGTAACACTGAACCTGAATAAGCAAGATCAAGATTTGTTTGATACTCCAAATGAAACTGAAAATGTGACGGAAAAGACGCTCAAAGCATCAGGAAAATCAAATGAAATTCCAAAAAATCGAAGACTGAAGAAGCCCTTATCGGAGGTACCCCCCGGACCCATTAAAAAAAAACGGCACACCGTCACCGGGAAAGAAGAAGATAGTTCTAATGATGAAGGGAACACAAACACTTTTTCTGCTGTAAATAATTCGACACAAGAACAACAGGTCAAAGCTTTATACCAGAAGGATTCTTCTGACATTTGCGAAACGAATTCATTAGAGGATAAAAATGTGCCGAAAGAGATTTCGCTCAAGGCATCAGAAAACTCAATTGAAAACAAAAAAAAACGAAGACTGAAGAAGCCCTCATCCGAGGTATCCTCCGGACCCTCAAGAAGGGGAAAGAGCACCGTCACTGGAGAAGAAGTGAATCGAAACGCTCGTTTAAGAAAAGATGAAAGGAACAAAACGACTTCTGTTGCAAAGAATTCGATACAAGAACAAAAAGTCAGAGCTTTGCACCAGAATGGCTCTTTTGATATTTTCTGTGACCCGAATTCATCGAAGGATAAAAATGTACCGAAAGAGATTTCACTCAAGGCATTGGGAAAGTCAAACGAAGTTAAGAAAAAACGAAGACTGAAGAAGCCCTTATCGGAGGTGCCCACTGGACCCACACTAAAGAAAAGGCGCTCCATTGGAAGAAAGAGCAAGGGACAAGTTTCTTACGACTTGACTTGCAGACGAAGGATGTCATGATAAAAAAAATATTATTTTATAGTAACATGTTATAAAACTAACTTTAAACACAGTAATTAGAAGAACTAAATGATGTGTCCAAAAACGCAGCGAAATCCTAGGGCAACGTCCGAAATATCATGTAATGGGGTAAAGGATCCATCTTTGGTTCGAATTCTCTTCACTGCATCGCGGAACAATCTATCAAACATGGGCAGGGGAGCACTCGGACACCAGAAGTGGTATCCCTTGCAAGGTTTTGTCGTTGCAGGGAAGAAGACATGGAATGCAGTTGTGCACTGGTACTTTGCAAGATACAGAAGAGTTCTGTAACAATCCAAATCGACTGAAGTTACTATGGTACTAACATCGCTCATTTGGTCGTTGATAGAATCATTTACATTTCGCTGCGACAGACCGAGAGCGAGCGCCATATCTTCTTTCCTCCTTTTGTTGCATCGAAGAACACACTCGACTACTGGTCTGAAGTCGCGCTTATCACAAGCATCGACCAGAGTGACCAATATAGCTGAGAGGTCCACGTGATCCCAATCGCCCTGAGAAAGTGTCTGTAAACTAAATCTACCGAGTAAAGGATAATCATCGAATGAACCCAAATTTGACATATTCTCTGGGTTTGTTGATATGAACTTCCCTTGCGCCATGCCAAGTGAGGTCGTAAGTTTTTTCAATGTTTTTGCAGCAGTATTGCAACCACGTTCAGCTATACCTTTATCCCATGCTGCATAAGCACAATAATGTTTTGCCTCAGTCTCTTCTGAATTACGTTGGTCACTAGAATTACTAGCATATACTGGCAGGGGGAAAGGCAGAGAAAAGCGGGCACAATACCACCATAGATTGAAGAAAACCTCCGGATCAAGTTCTCGGAGTTTTTCTCGCTGCAGTATTTCTTCTCCTTGTTCGTTGACATGGCGCTCGAGCGCTTCTCGCATCGAAGCAGGGGATAAATAAGTAACATAGCCACTATTCTGGTCACTATCGTTATTTTCCTCCAATGGTCTGACCTGTGCTGGAAGGGAAGCATCCGTGGACATCCCGTTGCCGTTGTTTTCATTAGCCGGCATTTTATCTGGAATTGCCTTTTCACCTTCATTTTGCAAAGCTTCTTCGACGGTCATTTCACTGTATCCTATCATGGGAACAACCATCGCCCCACAGCGAGGACAGCCAATAGCCCCGGGAATTTCCAGCTCCCCACCAACTACGTCCCACCCTCCTTGCACTTCTTCATCCAAGGGTGTGTAAGAGCAATTTCTACAAGATATCGTTCGAGACCATAAAGCAACAAGGCGAATACTTGCTTCCCCCGATAACTTTTCATTGAATGGACTCTTTTCTGTTGCAGGTAAAAAGGAGGACGAGAAGGCTACTGGAGCCCAGGATTTGTGATACATACGTTTTCTCGCCTTGTCAGCCTCGGTTGAAGTTTCATTTGCACCTTTATCATTGTCAGGCTCTACACCACCATCACCCGCCGCTCGGTTCTGGTGCCGTTGGCGCCACCGACGACCGGAGTCTTCAAGCATTTCAGAATTGCTGTCTAATGAGTTCAAAATCCCTACTAGGTCACTTTTCTCTACCTGGTTGAGCTCCGCCCCAATATCAGTAAGTGCATCATCTGACACCCCCGTCGCTCTTTTTGAAAAACCTTCTGCAATGGCTCGCGTGTATTGGCCTAGCAATAAGAGAAACGAAAAAAATTAATATAAACAGCTTCGTGCGTAGTACAAGGCAGATACATAGCAAATGCTACTTACCTAGAGTGACTGCACTTGGAAAGATTCCGTCAGATCTCAACAGACCAAAGAGCTTCACTATTTCGACTCTTCTGTCTCTATCACTTCGACCACATGCAACCATAAGGGCTCTGTAAGCTGCTTCGTCGGGTACAAGGCGTTGTTTGTTCCGTAATACCCTCAATGCTCCAAGAGCACGGAGAATGAAATTGGACTGCTGTTCTTGAGTAAGATTTGCCTGAGACACTTGCGATGGAATGCACATCAAAAATGTTCCCAGAAAGTGTGAACCCATTAGCTTAGGGAGCTGCCAGAGACATCGTCTTTGATTGTTTAGACCGCGATATGTGGTCGCCATCTTTCTTCTTCGATTAGCTTCTTCTATTTCTCTTTCGCTCCGAGCCAAAAGAGGCTCCGGAGTCTTCGATAAATCAAACAAAAGTGAGTCAGGTTCTCTCGGCATAAATAAGTCAGCGTTCAAATGCTGTGGAAAGCAAGGGTTTCCATCGACACAATAAATGAACCTGGAACCATAAACAAGATCCTGATGTGTTGGTGCAGTAACAATGTCACCGGTCTGGTTTAACATAAATTCATCGTTATCCCTCACGAACGAGTTATGTGACAAGCTTTTCTTGATATCGTCACTCTTCTGATAGTCATATTCTTTGGAAAGCATATGTGAGCTGCTATCTGTATCACTATCACTTAGTATACTCATGTTTGCAGGTTCAACACCGGGATCGGAATTTTGTTGATTAACTTCAGTCGCACACTGGTCAACTAGAAGACTATATAACATTTGTGGTTGCCCCTCATCAGATGTTGCCAGTGCCTCAACATCTCCACCTAGTCTTCCATAGGGAACCGGAGCCGAATGATATTCGACCAAACATTCATCAAACAGCAAACAGTGCACGTCGCTAGCCTCAGTTCGACGTTGAATGAAAGACTGAAAGATTTGTGTTGTAACCAGCGAACCAAGATAGGCAGCCCGATCCTGGGATGCTGCGGCCAGAAACTTTTGGGAGTCAAACCAATCATTTCCACTAATCATATAATCAGCGTCTGGTACAACTAGATATCGTTCATAACCACCGAGAACAGAACAGAAAAAGCGAAGGAACGAATCTCTAACCGCCCGGTCATCAAGAGGCTCGTGCACACGATGACCGCGTTCATAATCTTCAACCATTGCAATTGGAATAGGTGCATCAAAGGCAGAATCTATCTGTGAATCGAGTGGCTCCTGGCCTGGCACCACACCGGCATCACGACAAAGAGTTTCAATTTCTGAAATCAGCATTGAACGAGGTCCAGCAGGAATAATGCCCCAACACTGCTTGAGCACTTCATACCTGTTTCAAAATTTCAAGTTGGAGAATAAGGTCAGTACATGCGAAAACAAGATGAAAACAGCAAACAGAGATTTTATTTCATACCTGTCTCCGCTGCAGTCTATCTCCCCTGTGTCTAAATTTACAATCGCGCTGTCTTCTGGAAGCGATTTCCGAACCATTGCAGCAAGGCCACCTTCCGACCCATCATCATGTATACCGACAAAAAGTGCCCCAGGAAAATCTAAGCACGACATGAAAGGCTCAGTAAGCCGTGGTACATAAGGTGCGCAAAGGTCGAATGGAAAGAGCAAGGCTTTTAAAAGTTCACAAACATCAAGTACAAGTGATGGACGTGAAGACATGACAATCAGCTTGCGTTCAAGGGCCAAAAAGCCCAACACGACTGTTACAATTGTTGGCACGTCAAGACATGCAAGAAGCCGTTGAAAGGGTAGATCAACAATAGGTAAGTCTTTTGTCGGCGGCATTGATAGTACCATTGGACCATTCAATGTAGGAAGGGGGACAATAATTGCTTGTAGGCCTGGCTTAGGCACCGGCACAGTCAGCAGAAGATGTGATATCCACCTCTCTAGAGGCAAGTCAGATGACGAACCAGAGAGAATATGAAGATGAGACAGAAATCGACGAAAAGCTGTCCAAAATGGATATCTGCTGATCAAGCATATCGTCTTGTTTTCAAAAGTTGTCATTTCATCGAAACTGTGAAGTAAGAAATTATCTCTCACAGTTTCTTCGTCGTCTATTGAGGATGTATCAGACTTCGTGTCATCTTTCACATCTTGACTTCCGTTGGTGACATGAGTTGCATTCGCCTCCGTTACAGCTCCTTGACTCCTTAGGTCGGATACACTCGAGGAGGTGTCCAAGCGTACCTGACGTTTTCCCCTCGCAGCCCTTCGAGCTCTTTTCTCACAAAAGCGACGATGAGGAAGAGATGTATGACGACGTCGTTCGGACATTTTCGCAAGCTGTTGAGTCTTTACAGAAGTCAATGGCTCCATGAAAGAAACACAAGATACATGGATACTGTCTCCGCGCTCATTTTTCACAACAAACCCATAATATTCTGCTAGAGGAGCATCACTGAAACGAGCCCTATGTAGTCGACATCCAGTAGGATAGCAAAACATTGGCAATTCTTCTTCTGGGAGTGGTAGTTGTTTGTAGTTTTTGATCGGGAAACGGTCAAGAACTCGAGTAGCAAAAGGAGCATCAGCAAAACCTGCAGGTACATTCCGTCGAACCAATATTACAGGAGCTCCGAATGATTGCATTGGAGGACGCTGTAGTGGTGTGGGAAGGGTTCCACCAGGTAGTTGCAAAATACCTGTTCGCGTCCAATTTGTTTTACCAGTGAGACTGAAGGCTCCGTCATCTTCATCTTCGTCGTCTTCTTCATCCATATTCTCAGCAGGCATAACGGCAGCTCCGTCATGGTCACAGAAAGACATTGTTACATCCACAATTCCAGGATCTTCATGGTACCGTTCTTCCTCTCCAACTCGCTGTCTTCTTATAGCTATGACAGGAATATAAATGTAATTTACATCAATGTCCATTTCGTTGAAGTCTGGTAAAGGTTCTGGGAGCAAACGAGGCATATAAACTTCAGGATCCAACGGCTTGCTTTCATTGCCTGTCTGATCTAAAAATACTTCCATACCAACTCCAGAGGTATCACTCATATGCTCGTCGTTAGTACCAACTTGTGTATTCCCATGTGGGATTAGAAACGTTTTCTGATCCTGTGGTCCAAGAGGTTTCCTTTGTTGTGTAGGAGAGGCTCCACCAGGTAAACTCTTCGGGTTTGGAATTTTGATGACGCTGTAATCGTCAGGGATGGACCATTCATCATACCCTTCAGGACACGCAATAATCTCCTCTAACGGTAAAAATAAGGCTTCCGCTCCCGCCGCGTGTTGCAGTGCAGCAAGAGCTGCAGTTTCCTCCTGAAAGAGACGTCGTGAATTTTGACTTGGACTACCTCTATACTTTTCATATCGTTCAATCACCTTATCCTTTCCAACCTCAGCAACTCGGAGCAACGCCTGTTTCATTATATTGGATGATTTCGCTTCTGAACTTGTGGACGAAGTTATGGTGTCTGTTTCATCTAGTGGACTTAGAGGTGGTGATGGTCCACCCACTGTTAATTTATGAATTCGAACATATCGTAGTGTAACGTCAGCAATTGCTGGCTTATCTTTCTCATCTGAACTCCTTCGACGATATGCCATATGGAATTTAACATCACTACTGTAATCAAATTGCCGTCCCTTGAACAAATCTAAATGATCTTCTACTAAATTTCGAATCGTGGAACCAACCTTTCGTCGTAAGCCTCGCAGTGGTGTAGCATCAGCACTAATATCACGTGAACTGCCTCCTCCTTTCCGTCGAAGTGCATGGTCATTGTTGTCATCTGGCATCGAGGCAGCCGCACGAGCAAAGTCAGCTCGAAGACCTGCTATTGGGTCTAAATTTGCTTCAAATACTTGTTGCTTCGTCCAAAGTTCAGCACCACCAGTACGTGTGCCATCTCTACCACTCATCCTTTGTAAGTTTTCATGAGAAGGATGTGATGCCATAGATCCATTGACACTATTTGGATAGCCCCCCACACTAGATACCGACAAGATACTTTCATCTGGAGTACTCGATGAACGACCAGCTGGACAAGTTTTTTCGACAATTGTAAGTCCTTTTTGTTGTTGCTGTTGTTTGATTTTTGTTGGAATAACAGCCCCTCTTCCTCCTGCCGACTCCCCATCTTGCATGGTAACAACAGTAGTTGCTTCAGATGTAGCAGAAGGATTGTTTTTAATTTCAACCGACGATTCATTCTTATTATTGATTGCTGGA
>WKLE02001038.1:844-11431 GCA_014885115.2 Asterionellopsis glacialis | reverse complement strand
ACACATTCAACAAACGATTTAAAAAAGAACGCTTTCGTCCACACCAAATCGTTTCGACTCATCCAAATCTACTGGTCTCATCAGTAAAACTGACCTTGCCCACACACTAATTTATTAACAATAGAGAAGATACAGCTTTTCTCCCATTTGATCAATAAAAAAGTAAGGACGAATATAGTGGAATATTGATGGAGAGCACGGAAGATTTTGGATATACCACAACAATGAACTACACAATAAATCAAATAGTCATTAAATATTGAATATGACTGGTGATGATCAAGATGATAGCATGATAAAACACCCATCTTCGTCTTCCGTGTGCTATCTTGATTTGTACCAACATTCGAATACAAACATAAGTATTATATTCACTTTTCGGGTTTCCTTTTGAAGGATAATTCATGATATAAACTCTCCAGTGTCATCCACAATTACCATGGGCCTCCCTTTACATGACAGTTTTATGGTATACATATTATTATTTCTCTTTCTAATTGGTGTATCACCGCCAGTAGTCTTGCTATGCCATCATTCAGCATCTACTTGTATAATTTGAGCGAAGTCTAAAGTGTCGTTCCTCCACAAAATCGAGAATGTCGAGAATACTGTAATGAGCGACGAACAATATTAAGTGGTGGATATAAAATAATTATGAGAATTCTCTATACACACGTGTACAAGTGTTAGTATTAAAATAGGTATCATTTTGATGTCACCAGTGACAATTTCAATTTTGTTAATATTACCAATTATTTCTGCATCACTTCATGTATGTTCTATAAAAACAGTAGATGGAGACAGAGTTGATATTGGAAGGATTTGCTAAATTCTTCATATATCATTTGTCTTCCTTGAAGAAATCATTGAATAGAGATTCAATACAACTATAATCATCATGTTCCTTTTTTTAATGTTATTAGTTATAATGCAGATGACATGGTATTACATTCCATTTTTATTTTTTAGGTTTAAAAATGATATTTAGGTTAGAATAATTGGGTATGTAATTACTCTAGCATATATATATCGTGATATTTCAACTTGTGTGCTTTGAAACACCAGAGTTGTTACGACTGAAAAGTATACATTATAAGCTATCTAAAAAAGTATATATGTTAGTAGTTTAATGATATCTATAACCTGAATCATTCACTTCTTCTCACTATACGATTTGAAACGTGCAACATGACGTTGATGTTCTTGAGGATTGTTGCTAGATTCGATATCAGAAAATGCATCTAAGGTATCAGATTGGGCATCAGATAGATTGTTGTCTAAACTTGTAGAGTTACCCATAGTGTAGATACGATCATATACTTCATTGAATGTAGGGAACCATCATAAATAATAAATAATAATGTGGTTATCCGCGCCAACTATGATGATGTGGTTATCCGCGCCAACTATCATATTCTGATTCTCTGTGAATACATTACAAACGCTACCCTAGATACCCCTAACTACAACGGAATATTAGCACTAAAATGGCAGCAGAACGGGTATATATTATTCATACATGTTTAAAGTAAACAAAGTTATCCGTGTTGGGTTGGAAAAAAAGAAGTGATACGGACTCGGAATGTAAACCGAACCGCAGCAGTCATAATGAGCAGTCATAATGAGCGGTCATTGGAAGCGCTCCTCTGATTGCTACACCGTACCTCCATCCTGTCACAACTGACCTAAAAGTGAACGTACCATCCAGCAGGTTAGCTCGACTTTTGAGACAGCGCCCTTTTAGGTAATATATGGATAGTTAGAAGTACTCTTTGTATTTAAATCTCCGACAGGTATTGACGGCTGCTGGAGTTCATCATTTGATACAGTTTCTTCTTCATGCAACTCAACAAGATTGTCATCACCAGAAAGAGGTAACGGATCACATTTACGCATGGGACGCCATGAGAGATAGCGAGACATTACAACATAAGTTATAAGTCTTCCAATGCAACCAGAAATGATGGTGATTATAGCAATAGCTGTAATAACTTCTGGTGAATGAAGTGATGATTTCAAGTCGCATTGATCAATCTTGGGTTTTGAAAAGCAATCTCTCTCATTAGTAGCAAATGGTAGTACTCTTTCAAGTAACGTGGAAATATCACATAATTCTGAGTTTGGTGGACAGCCATTCATTCTACTTGTCAATACCTCACCATTGAGCAAAAGTCTAAAGGCTTTCTTGCTTGGGTACTGTTGGACAATTTTTACTTCAGTACTTTTGATTTGATGTATTTCGATGTTCTGTAGAGAATGATTGAATAGACATCAACAGAGGCAATATGAGAAATGGTTATGAAGATGCTATTAATTTTACTAACTTCTCTTTTTAAAAATGAGATAATGTGTAGTACATTGTAATAATAATTACGTGCTTTCGAATAAAAACAGGTGCAATGTACTCACTAAAACACTTGCGTATGGAGCCCATGATGCTCCATCCCAAACATCTTTACCCAATGTTGCAAGAAGAGGTAAGACAGTACCATCATGTCCTGAGAAGAGTGCTAATTTAGGAGGAGGATGAGTACCTTTTATGACTGTATTATTCAACAACTCAAGATCTTTGTCAAGAAATGGGAGTATATTTGAAAGAATTTCTACCCAAAGAGGTCCAAAAGCTAGCTTTGAGTAAGCTGCATCATTGTAACGCCAAATGTAAGTCTTTGGTAGGAATGACTTGATAAACAAGCATTTTATGTGTAGTAAAGAAATGATTGAATAAGAAGTTACGCCATGAAAAGTAAGCAAGAGCAACATATTCGAATATAGCATAAAATGATGGTAAGTATCAGTCTCAAGGAAAGAATCTGTCGTCAATAAACACACAACAAGAACTCACAGCCTTTACCAACCTATCGAATATGTTTGTACCATATTTCTTATTTTGGGACTCATTATCTTCTAACGACACCTTTCCATAGTCGTCTAAAATTTTTGGAAGGGTTTTATCCGTGCAAATAGTTGTCATCATGCAATCTTTTGTATGCGAGGACAATGTTCCTCCCAATTCTTCTTTCATTAGCTCATTCAAAAGTTTTATTTCATCAGATTCTACATGCAACTTCACGTACTCCTCACTCTCAGTCGCTTCATTGTATAGGTCATCTAGTCTTGGACATAAATCGTTGTTGGTAGATAATATGTCTCGCTGTTTATCAGCTGTGTGTACAGCAACGATCGGGTCTGCGCTCGATTCAAAATCAGTACCGTGCTTAACAATTTCATCCCGAAATAATCCTCTCAACAATACCTGCCCCGACATTAACGTTCGTTGATCATCATCTGCTCGATAATACAAGTTTGGTTCTTCATATGGTCGCTTTGTGTTATCCAAACCGCTGTAATCATTTGATGTCAAATCAAATAATACCATATTATCCTGTATATTCCCATCTACAGAATCCTTAACATATGCACGTCGTAACATTTGTCCATTCAAAATTTCCTGAGCATATCCTCGTAAAATTAATTGACCCACTTGACATGTCCCATTTAATTCATTTCTAAGCTCCTGTGATGGATTTTGCAACGCATCATATCGTTTGTCAAATAATAGCATCGGCTCGTCTTCATCCATACGCATGACTTCATCCACAGCACTCAACAACGAAAAATCATTTTCCAAGGCCCAAATTATTGACTTTGTCGGTGGAGCCATGAATGTCGTCAAATTACAATTCCAAATCCCAGTCTCATTAGACGTCCAGTATCCCTCCCAACAATCATGCTGCTTGGTTGGTGTTCGGGCACCATGTCGAATAATAGATGTTACATGAATAAGACTCGTAAGAATGTCTTCGTCATCAAGGAGAGGAGATTTTGTAAGTGGTGGTATGGATCTTTGTTCTAGTTGACTTGGTGTGGAGCAGTATTCGGGATAGGTTTCATATCGCTTGTACCATTGCTCCTCGGCCGTTTCTGTCCATCTTTGTTCACTTGAGAGGATTGTACATGGCAATAGAAGGAGCAATAGAATGATTATTGTCATCTGAAACACGCGACACTTCTTTGAGAGCTTTCTGTAGTGTTATTTTAAAATACAAGTTGTTGGAATGGGAGATGACAATTAAATTCTGATTACACGTGTACCTATCCGATGTCTATTTTAAAATCAATTATTCATCACCATTCAAATACTGCACTATTTTATTTTATTATCCTATTATTTATTTAAACTTTATTCTTATCGATGTATACATCAGCAAAGACGAATTCAATCAAAGGACAAATATAATAATACTGTCATGAAATACTCACAAAATTTTAATGCATGATGATGTAATTGCTCTACGATCATAGCATCCAGATTCATCAATCAACGACAAAGAATCTGCATAACTATAAAAAGAATCTACATAACTATCAAAAGAATCTGCATAACCATCAAATGAATCTGCAGAAAAATGATGGAATCAAAATCCATGAAATCTTTGCATACTCACAAATCTTTTGTTTGATGCCAGAACCATCCGTCAATACAAAATACAACTGTGTGTGTTCAGCTGTGTTGTTCTCACAAAAAGAACAATCGTCAAAACATGAAACTCTCCACCTCTCTTCTATTCTGGAGCCTTTGTGCATCAACTTCTGCTATTGTTTACAATAGCAATGAAGCTGGAACTAATAATTTCAAAGATTTGGTATTCAAGCATCGTTTCTATGTTCCGTATGGTCCTGATCTTACGATAGATCCTGACCAACCCTCAAATGAAATATGGGAAGGATATGGATTTGGTATGGGTGCTGCAGAGCATGCTGCGTATGATTATAAGGAAGGCTTCATGTACATCCAGTCTGAAGAAGGACCATATATTAGTGTTACAGATTGGTCCAGTGATAGTCCTAAACTCACGTCCTTCTCTCTCGATTTGTCATCTTATGACGACTCTGACCTCAAAGATGTCGTCGTTTGTCCTGAACAAGGATACATTTTCATCGCTGCTACAGATGCCAATTTAGTCCTGCAATACTCCACAGTCAAGAGAGACAACCCAAACCTTCCCCAATTGATCCGTGAAATTGATGCTGGTTCGGCCCCTGACAATCTTCGAGCTAGTGTAGGATGTGAGTACGTTGCTGTTGCTAATGAAAACGATGGAGAATCCTTCGCAGAGGGATCGGTTCACCTCATCTCCAATCTTGATAGTAATTCCGGACCAAGTGTTACTAAAATCTCTCTTGCGGGCTTTGATGATGATTATCTTTTGAGTAATGGCGTTGCTATGCCTCTATCGAAAAAGGCCATGGAATATTGGGATGATCATTCGGATATTGCAGACGATTTGAATCTTGGTTTGATGCGTGCTGAATATAAGCCTTCCTACTTTTTCATGCCTGAATATATGAAGTTCAGTAATGACAACAAGAAGCTCTTCGTGAATTTGCAAGATAATTCAGCTTTGGTTCAAATTGATACTGCAAGTGCTGAAGCAAAACGTATTGATGGATATGGTCTCAAACGAATCAAGGATATTGGATTTGATCTTGTAGAAGATGATGGATGTAGTGAATACGTTAATGGTGACAATCTCTATGCAATGAGATTACCAGATACCATTGATAATCTTGAGCTAGATGGAGAGATGTACATCTTTACAGCCGACGAGGGAACAGACTTCGACTTTGATGACTATGAAGAAAAATTTGATGCTGGGGATGTATTCGATGGAAATTCGATTGCTCTCAAAGGCTTCACAGCTCCGACTGCTTTCTTTGACACTTCTGATGCCTCAAATAGTCCAACTGCTCGCTTCAATAAAGAGTGCGAAAACTATGGTACCTTCTCTAATTGTCTTGATGGTGTTGAAATTAGTGTCGGATCTGAAGCAGTTGACTATACAAACCCAGAGGCTCCTGTAATTGACAAGCTTGTCCTATTTGGGGGACGTGGTATGTCTGTGTACAAAGTACCCGAATCTTATGATAGCCCAATTGAATTCGTTTGGGATTCAGTAAGTTGTTCTTTGTTTTGTTTTTATACTGCAATGTTAAACTCTTCGCTAACAATATGACTGCGGTCTTCTCCAATTAATCTTATTTCATTGCTTCCCTATCCAGGGTGATGACTTTGAAAAAGAAGGTTGCCAGGCATTTCCTTGGGCCCACAATGGAGTTCAAGATGAAGATTTCGCACCTACTGATGGAGCTCGTTACATTGTCAAAGAAGAAGAAAGAGGATCTTTGGATGAAATGAACGACCCAAATCAAGATGGTTGTGAGGATGATGGAACTGGCAATCCTGGAGCGTGCCCTATGCCTGAAACCATTGATGAAAAGTCACCCAAGAGAGGGATGGAGCCTGAAGTAGTCATTGTTGCTGTTGCCTGCGACCGTGCCCTTGCTCTATCATGTGGAGAGAATAATGGAGATTGTTTCTTATACGATGTTACTGATCTACCAAATGCACCTGTTTTGAAAAAGACATTCAACTTGAGTCCTATTTCAGAAACATTAGCTCCTGGACCAGCATACAAGGCCCGAACACTGGGAGACCTTGACCCCGAAGCTTCTTTCTTTGTCACTGCGGAACAATCTCCTTCAGGAAAAGCAGGTATTTTCTTTGGAGGAGCTCACAGTGGTACAATGTCGTTTTGGGAATTTGAATGCACAACCCCAGTTGAAGCTGTTGAGCGTACTTTTGGAAGCTCTCAAAGCAATGAAGATAGTACTGAGAACAAAAGCAAAAGTCTTTCCCCAGGAGGTATTGCTGGCATCGTTATTGCATGTATTGCTCTTGTTGCTTTTATTGTTTATATTGTTGTCGTCGCAAACAGGAAAAAGGATCCAGATATTGTTATTGTGCAAAAAGATAGTGGCAGGGATGAAGAGGCAGTACAGTAAAAGACTCACGTGAATACTTCAGACCTTCTAATTGTGAAATTGTTTTTGTATAAGAATATTCAGCTGTGATATTTGTCCATGTGTACAGTGTATTAGAAAATAATACTTATTTTTAGTGTAAAATTGAAAAAGCAACAAGAACTTGAAAATTTATTATATATAAACTGATTTGCATAGGACTTACTTTTGTAATACTTGATTAGCATTGTATGTAGTAGTTGATATCTGATCTTACTCCTTAACCTGAGCAAGAGAAGCCTATGAACTTCAAGTTTACGGATCCAGGGCATTTACCGCCTCCTGTATTCGCCTTTCATGATGTTTACTTTGGTTATCCCAAATGTGAACCATTGTATGGTGATGTCAATTTTGGTGTTGATTTAGACAGTCGTATTGCTCTTGCAGCTTGTAAGTCCTAATGGAGCTGGTGAGTTCTCACATTAGATTGTTTACATTTCACATCATCTGACCTAAAGAGCTCAAATCTCATCTTTTGCCTTTTAATAAAAATTGGCGAAAATGCTACATCATTTATTTACTTGATCCATTACTTCTTTTGGTTGTTTCCTTGTAATCCTTCCTGATGATAGTTTCAATATTTATTGGAGGATAATATTTCAATGGGTAATTGTAATGAGTCAGAAGGCCAAAATGCGTACGGAGTGCCTGCTGATTGATTCATTCTTGTATCATTATATAATTTCCCGTCCCTTTCCCATTTTGCGTGGGTTTAAAACAAACATATTTCAAGTGAATGAAATACATAGCTTCCTTATTGTCGTGAGCTGACAGAAGAGGTAATGATGGTATTTCTTAGCCATTAGTCCCAACTCCCAACCCTACATTTTGCGATGCTCCTCAAGACATGCGTCTTGCAACAGAAATGCCTAAGCCATGTACGTGTATCTAAAGCTACTGGTTGGATGCTTGATGTATTGAACAGGTATAAATATTAGAGATGGATCATGAAGAGAAGATATTTCATCAGTTTACAATCAGTAGTTGAGAAGAAATGACTGCAGAAGTATTGATACTGCAGAAGTGAAAGATATAAGCCCTCACCCTATTTCATAGATGATACGTACAACACGCCCTATCTTACCGACGTCAGGTGATTCTTATTCAAGAAGGTCCACACACATCAATAAGAAACAGGCCAATTTTTGCCAAGCTTGAAATTTCTTAAAAAATCAGAAAAACCCAAGCTTGCAATAAGCAATGTTTCTTGTTTATGACTTAATTATGACATTGCAAATACAAAAGAACATAAATAAATTTTAACGTGTACCATCTCTTCCCCAATTTTGCTTGCTCTGTAATGTTTTTCCTCCTGTGGTACAAAACCTCACATTGGGAGACTCCTGTCTCACGCAAACGAGCATATATTCTTCATTTGATAGCTAGTCCAGTATCCATCAATACCAATTTTACTGGTCCATGCTGGCCCTGAATCAAAACTGTGTACACTTGGAACATGAGGAAGCATATCAACTTGGATTTCATTCCTCCAGCTGGCACAACACTTGAACAAATTGAATTCAATGTTGAAAACCATGGCAAGTATGGACTTCTTTTTTTGAAATATTGCCTGCCTCCGACATTCCTTGGAGTTTGCCACTACAAGACAAACAAATTAAAAAAGGTAACATGTAAGATATTAGTCATTGCAAAAGAGCAGCAAGAACAAATTCTAGCATTGAAGGAAGCAAATGACATGGAAGACCTTTTTACCATCATGTACATTAAACTTCCTTTTAATGTCAAAGAAGCTCTTTCTTTGGAACCCACCTTTCAGTGGGTAATTCATACAAATGAAAGTATGATTGAATTCAATCAGATGTATTGTTTTTATCCATTGAACTTATTTGTAAGGAAAAGGCTAGAAAGGCAAAAAAGTTGTCTGTGCTGCTGAATATGTAACAGGTGTGGGTTGTGGTGAAGAAGATCTTGATTTGGATGAAGATTGTTTCAGTGGTGATGATGGCGATGATGACATGATTGTTTCTTAGATTTATGGCATTCTGTCAAGTAGTCATGAAAAAGTAGAAAATAAGTTTCATATGAATTTTATTGTTTTAGTTTATAGGTTGATGATTTTATTTTATAAATGTTCATTTAGTTTTGAAAATTGCAATACCAATAAACACGCAACAGAAAGAAGAAGCTTGTGGCAATTCATCATGGTTCAAATTGAAATTTTTACATGGCTATGAATTTTTGAAAAATACATGACATCTGTTTTTTTTCACAGCCCCTCTCAGGAGCCAATAAAAGTGCTCAATTTCCCAGACAATCAATGATCTGAATTTTCCGGTGATGCATCACCGGAGATATTGGTAGTTAATTTAATGTAGAAAATAGAGTAGAGCGAGTTTGCACTCATTTCAGGTGCGCATCAACACCCCAATTGATGAAGACAAACAAAGAACAAAGAATACTATTTTTCAAGTTGGAATCTTGTTGAAAAACAACATGCCGAGATGAAGCAGTAGCTTACAAATGATGACAAGGAGACCATTACAACAATCATCCTAATATTAAAATTATGTATCAGATGGTTAGATTAATTATGATTATTTGAAAAATATGATCTAGAAGTTTGGTTGTTGTCAATATCTCTGTTTGTTCATGTATCTCTGTTTGTTCATGTAAAATTGGGTCTAAAAACATTTTTTGGTACTTGTTTGTAGTCAATGACGGTTCAAATATTTCCTCTGAAGACTCTTATTTGCTTCTTAAAATCCACAATCAACCATAATAATTTCAAATTAAAAAGAATAAAGACAAGAAGGTTGTAGATTGTTAGTGAAATTAATAGCAATGTGCATTGTTCCAGTAGGATTCAGCAAGCTACTTCAAAACAACAAGAAAATGTGAAATGTGTTGTCTTACCATTTTTAATCTCTTACACCCCAAATCATGAGATAAGAAATACTACTATGCAACAATCAATTATACAGATATATACTAGAAGGACCAAAGATCATTTCCCCTTAGAGAGGAGACTGTATTGACCCAGAACATAATCATTGTTGTGATAACATCAATCAAATAATTCAGTCCCAAAACATGTGACATTAGCGTGGGCTCTGTTTCCTGGCAAATCTCTGTACCTCTGGTACTTGACCCTTGTATGAAATAGTGTACCTCTTATAAGGTAGTCCTGCAGTACTGGTAATCATTTTTTGGTTGTGATCTGTTCTCCAGCTTTGCAGAAAGATTTTTTTGATGACAAAACAATTTAACTTGATCTGTAGTACAAAATCAATGAGATATTTTTACGTAATCTCCAGTGATCCGTGACCAGAAGAAGAAGGGAGTCATGATCGATCATAAACTTTTACCAAATAGTAGATTCTACCTTTCCTTTGCAATGATAATCAAAGTACTATAATTTGCATTTATTTTTGTGTATGTACAATTGTACTCTTGCTGGTAAATGATGCGTCATTGTGTTCTTTTGTGTCATTTGAGTGAGGCAGCATTGCCAAACCCTTCTCTTGGCTGAAGTTTTTTTTCTTGTACAATTTGTACTCAATGCAATGCATCAATTTTCAACATCAACAATGGTAAGAACCCATAAAAAATCACACCAAACCAGTCCACTGACCATGGAGCCAAAGCAATGTCAAAGAGCCCTTGACCAGCTTAAAGTTGCATGCAAAGGGCTCCATGACCAGTACTTGTTTAAGGAGGTATTGTACAGAATTCTTACAGAGCTTTTTTTGCATGGAATTGCAG
>WKLE02001033.1:0-46149 GCA_014885115.2 Asterionellopsis glacialis | reverse complement strand
AATCTTTTGCTCTCATCTAGGACCACAAAAAGGAGGGTGACTCAGATTTACAAGTGGTACGTACTTTGACAAGGTCTGATTTATTTCTGATTTGCCTCTAATTTAGACCCTTAAAATCAAGGGAAAAACATATGAAATTGACAATACGAGTAATTAAATTTTTTATGATATATGTATATACTGTACCGCTGTATCTTACAGGTATCCCAAATTCCCGACTCACTACCGGTGGGCGGGGTTAACCATAACTGAGATGATTTGATCAAAAGTACTTTAAGATAGAATTTTAATTTCAACAAAGACTTGTAATCTCATAGGATAAAAGATATTTGTAAGAAATAAGTTAAGTTTGATGAAGTTAATACAAGTTGGTGGTTTCTTGAATGCTACATCTGAATACCATTGGAATGGTTGATGTTTGCATGAGAATAAAGAGTCCAAAACGATTAAATTTAGGTTGATTCAAAAGCTTTTATAATTTAATTTCCTTCTTGAAATTAAAAGGTTCAAATCCTGGAGTGGGCTCACAGGATTACAGTTTTATGTTCACATACTATGGCAAATCAAGATTATTTTTTTTCATTGTATGAGTACATTTAAACTCCCTAAGCTGAGATGGATGCAATCTTGTGACATCTGGAAGATAGCATGTATATGAGTGCCAATTCCCCTCATTGTCCCTGATGCAAATAAAATCAGGATCAAAGTGATATAGTTACAGCAACCTTGTATACTTCAATAAAGTTGGTGCCAATGAGTCAAGCCTGTTTGTTTGTCTGAATTCTTGAGAGATCAAAGCCTACTGCAAACCCTATTCCATTGAATAGTTTCAAATCATCTCATCGGGAGTTATTTCAACCTGCTTAGCTTTAGAGCATGAGGAGAGGAGTACATATTGCACTTTGTCATGATTTTTCCATCTTGTTGAAATTGAGTTTGAACACTGAACACTGATGAACATACTGTACCTTTCTGGGGCTTTTGCATTATGATTACCAACTGTATTGTAAAACTCATTGTATGTAAAGTGTGTAGAAAATGTTAGAATCCAGTCACAACCATTATCAAGAAGCAGTGGGAAACTTAGAGTCAATACAGATCACTTTTGCAAGGAGTCAAGGAATCCTTGTTGGTGCCCTTTTATGAAAATATTACCACACCAAAGTACATGCTCTTCTTTTTCCAAAAACCAACCAATTGACAATGGTCAAAATGCAATGGTCATTGTGGGGTAGGAAGTGATATCTCATGGATCAAAAGAAATATAGTACTCTTCACACTTTCGCAGCCCATGTGAGACCATCACCCTGACAAGAAACCTTCAAAATCCTTATTACCGGCATCTTGAAGGAAGCCAGAAATTTGTATATTTTTACTTCAAAGATGCCAGAGATGACTTTCAAGACCATTTGAAGATTAGAAAGACACACCAATCAACAATGTGGTAGTAAATTTGGCTTTAGTGTGACAAAGAGGAGAAAAATTGAGAATTGCACCTCTCAAGAAGAAGAAAATGAAGGAGAAACTGTAAGGAATCACATGGAAAAGTAAACCACAAGGATGCTGATTATTTCATCAAATTAATCAACAATAATCCTCATCAACATCATCATAGTACAACTAAACATCTGATAAACAGTTTGGAGGCATATTATTCTTTGCAAAACTTGATCATTTAAAAAAAAAGTGCCATCACACAAGGAAAAAATTTCAAACTGTACAGTATCTAGATGATATATGGCCTAAAAGCATGTAAAATAGAATTTTTTATACTCAACAATCAATCCATGTGGCCCAACAATGTAGTATGATGTATAGTCAAGTTATTTATTGTAGTAATCATTCATTTTAATACTATGGTATTGATGATTTCACTTCTCAGTAAAACAGATAATGTGTGTTGTTCTGTGTAAAAGTTTTTTTTACTTGAACAGATATTCTAGCACTCCCCAGCATTGATATTTCACGTGTTGTCTCCAGTGAAAGTATGTGTTGCTGTCCTGTTACAATGGATACATGTTGCACACCAAATTCCAGATATATCAACACTGTATCATGGAACAATCAACAGTTAAATGAAATACAATGAATAAGCTATTCATGAAATATGGTTATATTCTTTGAAAATCCCATTGTTCATGGCCCTTCATGCATCATTGTTACCATTATTGTCTCAAATTCTTGTGGTCTTTTGAGTTTCACCAGAGTTGCTCAGTATATGTCTGTGTACAAATGTGTGACATTGACATGCTTCTACTTTTTAAGTGAAGAAAAAAAGTTGTCCTACTTCATAAATTGCTGGTGTTTTCTACCAATCCTACGGAATATGATACATACGGGTCATTTACGTAGACCTTTGTCAATCATAATGCCAAAGCCCCAGAAAGGTACAGACTCTCTCTAAATGAGAGAGCACTGGGATATGATTCAGATTGTCAAAAACGGTTTCATGTACCGTCTGTCTGGAAATAGTTGATGTGTCCTCAATACTTTTGGAATGGAGGTCGCCATGGCAACGAAATCAAAAATTGCTGTCTTCTGCGCTATCGAAAGCAATTTTCGATTTGGACGCCATGGCGACCTCCATTCCAAAAGTATTGCCGTCATTGTCGATTTCTTGTCATCGTTGACGGCTTTTCATCTCAAATTTGATAGTTGGTAATGCTGTATACATGACCGAATAAAAATTTACGTTTTTTTTGTTTTCAAGAAAAATTACTTAAGAAAAATAAATTACACGGAGTATCCCACTGTTTTTATTACTTATGGTTTTTTTAACGGTCTTCCCATATTTTTATATTGGTGCTATTTTCTGCAAGATTAATTTCGGAGTCTCACAGAAGCCGTTACATTTTCCGAAAGATTATTTATAGCTTTTATTTTAATCTATTTTAATCTAAGTAACTTTGTTTGGATACACATTCACGTTCAAACCTGGAACTGGTCTTCTTGCTGACAATAATCGTGATCTAGAAAACAAGAGCTTTCGAACAGTATATAGATGTCTGGGGGGTGAAAACAGACTCTTGAAAATTTTGTCTCAACTATTATCGAACAGACGGTACTGACTGTCTGTCTGTCTGTTCTTGCGTTCTTGCGAGTTTGTATTGTACGTGTATCTGTGTATCATTTTTTTCTGGTGTCCTTTAAAAAAATCAAAATATGCTCGTACAGACAGTAAGGTACAGTCAGTAGACTTCCTGGGCTCTTGCCGACCGATTTTCGATGGAGGGATAGAGAGAGAGATAGAGAAAACTGGGGAACTTGGGGTCGGAGAGCCAAAGACGAAAACTTCCACATCAAAGCGAGTGACGCTACTTTCACAGAAACGTATCGTACTGCTTACTCTTCCGTCGTTCCTTATTATTTGGTATTTTTTTGGTGTCGGTGTTTGATTGTGTTTTGTGTTTTGTACTCTCTCGGATTCCATTGTCGATCAAAACTGTACCTAAACGAATCATGATGAATGAAGAAAAAGGAAAGACAACTAATGACATCCAATTTGCAAGTGAAGGTTTTGATTTAGATGATTTAAAAAAGACATCAGCCGATCCTAACAATGATGAAACTCATGGAGAAGGATACGACAATGCTATTTTAGAAATTGGTGGTGGAGTTACCAGAATTAGTACGGCATCTGCCAATGATAATAATAAGGGGAATACGAAGGAGGAAGATGAAGAAGAAATATCGAAAAGTGAATCGTTGAAACAACAAGGAAACAATATGTTTCGTTTACAAAACTGGTTGGATGCGTATGATTATTATACGGAAGCTATTGAAGCATGTCCATCAAATGATGATAATCTCACAGGACTAGATATATTGAAACAAAAACAGGAATGGGAAAATGAACAGCATCGTCAAGCATTAGATGAATACAAGAAACGTGATGAACAAGAAAGACTAGCGAAGAAACATGACAACAATAATGATTCTAATACTACCACGGCTTCTGCTGCACCATTGGAACAACAACAGGAAGAATCTCCCAAAAAACTGTCTTTCCAAGTTCCACATCATCCATATGGTGAAAAATATTTAAGTGTATATCATTGTAACCGTGCAGCATGCTCTTTACATTTGCAACGATATACGGAAGCTATAGATGATTGTACGATAGCCATACTATTGAAACCTACCTATGTCAAGGCCTATATGCGTCGTTGTTTGGCATATGAACAAACTGAACAGTATACAGAAGCCTTGGAAGATGTTACGTCAGCATATCAATTAGACCCATCGAATGCTCAAATTCAAAAGGAAAAACGGCGAATCCAAAAAGTCAATGACGATCATTTAGAAGAATTGAAACAAAAAACAATGGGACAATTAAAAGATTTGGGTAATTCGATTTTAGGTAATTTTGGTCTTTCCTTGGATAACTTCAAAACAAAACAAGATCCAAAGACAGGATCGTATAGTATAAGTTTTGATCAAGGAAAGTAACAACATTAGAAGCGCAGTATTGTACCGTAGGTAAACAGAACGAACAAGTAGAAAAAGACAAATCCAGCATTTTATTACAGGAAAATGTATCGTCAAGGTCATACAACACAGCCAGTAGAGTGATTGGAGAAAAGATGGCACAAGGGTGTATGGTGAATTTGCTCTAGCTTTCCTGTTTTAGAGAAAAGTCCTATGAAATGAAACACGAGACAAAACGATAGTATTGAGATACAGTAAGTAAATAATGGTGCTAAGGCCATTTTATAATAAAGAACACGTATATTGGCATTGCTGGTGAATATTGCCAACATTTGTGTATGTTTATCCCTTCAGACTGCCATTGGTTTTATCATCTTACTATTCTATTTGAATAGTCATGCATATCCTTCAACTCATGAAATATCGGGAGTACTCTCCACTTACAATCGACAGCCACCACCAGAGAAATTAAGAAATGAACATGACTGCGTATGAATTTCTAATTTATCAACAGACCAAGCATTGCAAAAAGAAAGCCAGGCAATGAACACCATACCGTAGAAATAGCTTTCTGAGCAGCTGACACCTCGAATTTGGAATCACTGCTTTCGTCATCTTTAGATATGATGCAAGGAGGACCAACTTTGGAACAGGGACGGCTCGTTAGAAGATCTTGGTTGATACAACATTCTCCTGCGATACTGCCACGACCAATACAACCGATACCACCACACTTTCCACAACCGAAAGGACAGCAATAGTCTAGTGACCGAATCCCAAGTTTACAAAGCGGGTCTGCAGAAATGACCTCAGCTGTGTCTTTCTCTGCTTTAATTGGAGCAGAAGTCGGAGTAGTTGATTCCGACAAGCTTGGTGAAGCTGTGTTTTTCTCTGCTTTAGTTGGAGCAGAAGTTGGAGTAGATGATTCCGACAAGCTTGGTGAAAATGATGGAACGATGAAAGCCGTAGGGATAGCACTTGGCAATTCAGATGGAGCCATACTCGCACTTTTAGTTGGTGCTGTAGACGGAGAACTACTGGGAGCACTAGTAGGCGTACCACTCGGGGCAACAGATATCGACGGTGAAGAGGAAGGACTTGAAGTCACAGCGATGGTTTCAGTGGCAGCCCACCAAATCCTAGCGCCTCGATTGTCTTGAAACCCTTCATATATGACAATTTCTTTTGTCAAAGGGTCAAACTCGAGGAACCAGTCACCTACGTGCGAATTTCTGTTACTGGTCCAGACTGCAGGACCCTTACTTTCTGGTGTTCCCTCACGAGTGATAAAATTTCCATCTCCTCCGAGGTAACTATAATACGGTTGCGCTTGCCCTCGATATCCATTGGACCACAACATGAATTCAGCTGTTTCAGGGAGTCCTTCGTAGAAAATAAGTTCACCATTTTGATGCTGCTTCAAGAAGTATCCCTTTGGATTTGATTCTATAGGTTCATCAGGAAACAAAGTTTTACCATCGCCAGGCTGTTGGGTTTTGCTATTGCCGACCAAAAGGAGAACTGGTGGTGGTCTCGGTGTTGTTTCAAATGATACAACAAATTTTGACATATTTTTATCTGGAAGGACGGCGATTGAGTGAGTTTGGTCCCCACCATCGGACCAAGATTTCCAGGTAAATATTTCTGCGGCTGAAAGCTGATTGGGAGCTTCTGCCTTGAATACCTGGCCCTCCCAGAGAGGAACAGTTGAAGGAGTTATGATACGATTTGAATCCAAAATAAGCTCACGACCAGTTGGATCACTATCAAATTCAATATTTACCATTCTTGGCATAACATTCCGTGAAACAGTTTCTGTGAGTCCGTTGCTGGATGTAACCGTGAGAACAATCTCAAGATAACTGTTTGGGGCAGCATCGAAGTCTTCTGGGTTAGGTGCAGGTGATAGCTGGATATTGTTTCCTGCCGTACCCTCGTCAAGGAAAGGGTGGTAGTGAGTGTGGTGATGTTGTCGAACTTCCCAACTTAGAGATGTATCCGGCAAAGGTGAATCATTGTCACCATCAGAACCTGATCCGATAAGTGTGAGGACATCTCCAACTGCGAAAGTAGTACCCTCTGAAGGTTCTAAAATCTCGGCGGTTGGTTTGGTTCCAATCTCTATGTATGTAAGCGCTGTGTCGTGTGCACCAAAGATATCCCTCACGGTCAAAGTGATGGCCACAACTCCCGTGAAGTCGAAAGTATAAGATGGATTGGAGTCTGTTGAGTCTACTTTTCCGTCACCATCAAAGTCCCAGGCATAGCTTAAGCCGTCTCCATCTGGATCGGTACTGTTAGTACCGTCGAACTTGATCTTGGAACCTATTTGTCCGTCTGTAGCGCTGGAGATAATAACAGCATTTGGTCTGCGGTTGGCATTGTCGACATAGGCAAGGCGTCGGACAACATGAGGTGTCCTTCCAACATAGTACAGAGCCTCCGACTGCCTTCCCAGCGTGTCTTTCCAAGGACCGAACATCATAGTAACTACTCTATCGAATTCCGCCATTACTTGAACATTCATATCAGACCTTGGCGGTGTACATGTTCTGCAGCCATTATTTCCAGGTGTCATGGAGTAAATCTTTCCAAATACAAAGTCTGAATAGATGTAGGCGCCAGTGAACTCGCTCGGCCAGATACCATCAGGTACGAACGCACCTCCAGTAACAGCTCCTTCGTTATTTTCGTCGTGTAAATAATAATGTATTGGGTCCGTATAATTATTGTTGGTACTGCAGTCTATGGTAGAATCTTTGACGCAGGGCCCTTCCCTGGGAGGCCATCCGTAGTTGGCACCGGCATAGTCTGGTCCACATTCGTTGATTTCTTCCCATCTTGATGCACTGACATCGTTTATGAAGAAGCGAACATCATTAGCGTTTGGGTCCATTGCAAATTTCCACGGATTACGCAAGCCGCTGACATATATTTCTGCACAATTACCAGACTCGGCAGATCCCTCGTTACATCTTGGTCCATCAGCGAAGGGATTATCGTTTGGAATACCTCCATATTCGGTGATACGGATGATTGTACCAAAAAGGTTGCTGTTATTCTGAGACACCTCTTCTCGGTGTCCGAAACCGTCTCCAATCGATATATACATCATCCCATCCTTGCCAAACCAGATATCACCACTGTTGTGCATTTGATCAGTAGTTGATGCTGTATCAATAAGAACTCTCTCAGTGGAAATGTCGATTTCTTCTCCTGGTAACATTGTGTATCTCGAAAGTCGATTGATTGGTCCTGTTTCAATGTTTCCGTTGTCACAGTTTCCATACTTTTTATAAGTGTAATAGACGTAAATGTAGCTGTTTTCAATCCCATATCTTGGATGAGCTGTGACAGATCCGAGTCCTCGTTCACCGTTGATACAGATTCGATCTGACAAATCTAAGACCATTGTGTACTGTTCTGGGTTACTTTCGAAGTCATCGTACCAGTATAATTTTCCGAATTTGTTTGTTAAAAGTAACTTTCCCTGTGGAGTAAAGAAAATATCTGTTATACCTCCGCCTGAATATGGGTTGGTAAATTATATGTTTATATTTGATTGTGTATGCGAGTGTTTGAGAAACAGCAACAAATGAGAACCGAGTGTTTTGCTTGTTTGCGATAACTCCTTCAAAGGATGAAAAACTTACCATCGGGTGGATCCAAAATGTGAACATCTTCGAAGCCTTCTTGCGCAGTAGCCGCAAAAGAAAAAACGAACATTAGCAATGTCGATAGACATTGTAAAACATTTCTTGCGTCATTTGCTGTCATTATGTTCCCTGTTTTCCTATATTGACACGAAGAACAAGACTTTTTCTTTTTGTGGTAGTGACATGTTTGTCAACCACTGTTTTTAGTATTTTGTGTGTTGTCCCTTTCTGGAAATGTTGCGGGAACTAAAGGTTCTGTGAATATTTGGAACAAGATTGGAACCTTGATTCATAGACCCGAGCGGGGCGGCCGCATGTACTGGAATGATAAAAGTGTACGGCAGTATTAAGTTCTGGAATCAGGATGTACTGTGGCTATTCTGATTTTAGTCCGTATGAAATATATATGTATATATGTTTTCTGAAATGAGGATAATATAAATTATATAAATTAAAATTCAAATAAACAATCTTTAGTCTGTATTTGCGAATCTATGAACTTTTCATTAAAAAACAAGACTTATCCCTGGTATGACAAATGAAGTGTTCCAAGAGATTTTCCCATACTAAAAAATTTCACAGGATCTCTACTTCTAATTACTCTTTGCGGTATGGTACCTGGACGATACGTAGGACCTCTAGTAGAGGAGTCGGTTCCCAATGGATTCGCCCACCCAGATTTTCGACCACGTCGAGCGCGTACAATAAACTTAACGTTACTTTTGTACCATGTCCCAAAACAAAAGAGGAGGCTTGCTCGTTCCGAACTCCAACTAACAAAACCTAATTAATTTGAACCAATCATATCTTTGCATCTTTCTTTGTTCTTTTTTCAAAAAAAAAGTTTTGGCCCACTCGTCCTTTTTGGATATGTCAAATGGTTACACTTAATAGTAGGACTATGTTAATGGGCTACTTATGCTGACGTTCCCTGGATTACTATACATAATATGGATGAAGCTGGCACACGGACAAAGAAGCCCATACTAAAAAGTTGATTCCATGCATGAAGTTGGTCCATTACAAGCTTTTGTTGTTGTATGTAATCATCAATTTCTTTTTTGTTCGTACCATTCATCTCACACTGTTGTCTTGCCACTTTCAATTTCAAACACCAGTACCATAGGACTTGATCTGCCTTTTGCCATGCTTGATGCTAGGGTGTCATTTGGGACATTAGGTTCAGAGAGATCTGCAGCATCAAGAAGTTTTTTCTCCTCCTCTGGTGTCAACTGAGCATCCTGCTATGGAGGAGTCACTACAGGGGTCTGAAGAGATCCTTTTGTTGATGGTAGTGACACCCCTCCATGGCCCAGACCCCCTACCTGCTACATGGAGGCAGTAGGGACAAAGAGTAATATTTATCTTGTTACATGATTGATCATTGTTGTCTTTGGTGAAAATTTATGATTTTCAACTGTTCCTTGGCTCATTGTCTTGGTCAATCTTTGTTGAGTGGACAGTGCTGGAAGTGTGACTCATGCATAACACTGCTTTTTCTGGGGGGGGGTGACTCTTTGTGTAGATTCTACAGGATTTTGTACTGGATGGGATTCATTTTGGCTTAAAACTGGTACCAGGTAAGACAGTGTACTTTTTCTTATGTTTTTTTGGGCATGTGCAATTTTTTGCACAAAAAAATGGATTTTCACAAAAAAAAGCATTGATTTTAAAGAAAAACACTGATTAACAAATGGCCAAATCCTGATTTGTTTATCAGTGTTTTCTTAAATCAATGTTTTTTGTCTGCCACTTGTTCTATTTTCACCCTTGATTCCAGCATTGGTTTGACCACCTGTGAGACACCATAAGCCAACATGACTGAGACAACAATGCCAGACAACATGGCAATCAACAACCAGCAACAAACAAAGAAAGAAAAAACCACAACAATAAATCAAATGAAAATAGAAGGAGTAGTAGGAATAGTTGGTATTGTTTTATACACAGTAGGGTATTCTGTTTGATGTCCACTATTTGTTGTTTGTTGTAAAACAATGACAAAAGATGGACCTTCATCTAACTGCTGCAGACAATTTTTTGGGTGTGCAAAAAAGCTAAAGCAAAAAATGTGTTCAAAAAGTAGTTTACTGGTTTTTATCCTAACCTTACTGTACATGATACACAAAAAAAACTTTGACAAGCAACTTCCTTCTTAATGTCAAAAATTCTGCTAGTAATTCTTCACGCATATGCACAGAAAAAAAATACCAAAAAAAGACACTGAAGAAATAAATCAAGAATAACCCTAAGTGAGAGCTTTCAATCAGTATGGATGTCTGGGGGCTTATGCTGGTTGGCAGTGCACTGTTGGCAAAAAAATCCCCCTGGGGGATAAGCATCCCAAAAAACAGGGAAGGATAAAGGATCTCAATTGCTGGGCAAACTTGAAAACACAACACATCAAGTACAACATGATTGTGGTTGTTGTCATCAAAATAATGACCATGTTACTGGTCATCACAGCCTCTATTTCTTGTAATGACCATCTTTTGGTTCTCTGTAGTATCAATTTTATGATTGATTGTAATGTAGTAGCAACTCTTTTCTAACGATTTTAGTACATGATGAATAAAAATGGTGCAAAAACATGTCTTATCTATTTTCTTGTTTTTTTACACAGCCAACTGCATCATAGGAAAATGTCTGTTATTTTGTTTCTAATATCCTACCATCTTCTTTTCCTTTATTATTGTTTCTATAGGAGAAAGAATACAGCAGCATCCTGAAATTGACGTATCAACAGACGGACGGTAGGTAAAGTGTCGCGCCCTGCCCTCAGCCTTAATGAGTGTAGATGACGTGTTCCAGCAGGTCGGACCTATATTATCTAATCTACTATAAATCATATACCATGTGTACCTTTTGTAGGATCAAAAGGCAGCTTTGAACTTCCTTAAAAGTACCTGGTACGGTACCTGGTAAGGTACCAGGTACTGGTATACCTGGTACTCAGATAGATGTCTTTAGTTTTGACACCTCATCTCTTTTTGGTTTCTCGATTCATTCTCTCTATCCTCTATCGAGTACCGTACAGTTCGCATGTGTTGACAGTCGACATCACCGCAGTGGGCATCTCACCTGTCACAACGGCACTCCGTTGTTAGGTTAGATGCGTCTCAGTCCCGCTCAAAGTTCATTGTCTTCTCATACAATTTTTTGCATGCACTGATCGTTGAGTGCCATTGAATCAAAGTTTCTCTAGAAGAAAGTGGCTTTCTTTCGTTCCCCATCATCTTTAGAAGCACAAACAACAGCGTAGCAGTTATAACATACCATGACGACAACAACAGCAAAAACCTCGAAGGCTTTTTCTTCGGAGTCTACTAAAGTGATACCACCAACAATATCATCAGGTTGGAATCGGCGAAAATATCAAATTTATGCGGCATGGATATTTTTAACAATCGTTTATACAGTCGTACATTATTACGTCCAAAAAATGAAATGGAAACCTGCACCTCAATTTTGTTCTTCTTCTACTGCCGGAGAAGAGGAAGAAGAATGTTCTCGTCCAGAATTAGCTGCCTTTCAGGCAGTATCATGTATTATGATGTTTTATTTGGGATTATTTGGTATCCGTTCATGGCATTTTACAATTGCTTCGGAAACGGCGCCACCTATGAAAACACCGGAACAACGTTTCTTTGGATTTTTACCACAGGCGGATGAATTAAATGCAGGTATATTTGTATATCAGACATGGGATTTAGTAGCTTCATCTTTGATTCCTGAACATTCGACTATTATATTTTTATCACATCATGCATTAAGTGCTTTTATGGCATGGTATTCACTAGAATATCAAGTTGTACATTATTATGCAAGTAAGTGATTTGTTGTGTTGAGTTTTGCTTTGTTTTTGTGGAGTGGTGCTTGATCTTTTTAGTTTTTATATCAAGACTCACTTTATCTTTTTTCTGCTTTCTTTCTCTCTTTCTTGTTCTTACACACTCTTTGGTTTGGATCATTATATAATACCACACAATGTACGTAGTTTACTTTGGTGGTGTGAGTGAATTTAGCACTATATTTTTAGTCTTTGCCGATTTTGATGTTTACTTTCCACCTGGTAATCCACAATCTACATATGCTACATTCATTTTTATTTGTCAAGGATTGTTTCTTTTGACCTTTGTGATGTACAGAATTATTGGATGGTGGTATGTAGGTTCACAATTGTGGAAAGATGCTGCATATGTGATTCAACACAAATTAATTGATCAATACCGTCCAGGCAAAAGTTACTTTATCTATATCTTTACAACGCTAAGTGTATTGATGGGAATATTACAATTGTACTGGTTAGGACAAATATTACAAAAAATTGCAGAAATATTATCAACTTGAAAGAACTTTTTGAAACACAAGAGAGTGAATGAGTGAGAATGGAGGAAGTATGCAAAACTGATTTCAAAACAGATATGGATTCAGATGCAGCAAAACAAAAAAGTCATGTTGTTGTTGTTGTTTTAAAAAGACTAGAATATTGTGTGAAAACATTGTTAGAGATCATCATCTATCTTGTAGAAGTTACTTCGTACGGCACTAGATTTCTCTTTCTTTCTTCAACATAATACAAAGAACTATTTAGAGAAAGTGACTCGAATCATTGATAGCATCTCATCATGGGTCAAACCCGAAAGATCTCTAAATTCTATATGCAGCATCATTTCCCAAGTTCTTGACTTGCAAATAAACTAAGAGTTACATCGATAGTGTGTCGAGTTGATAGGAGTAGTGTCAACAACTAGAGTTAAAGTTCTGATCTACCGTGTAGCTGAAAGTTTCTCTGTTGGCTGAACTCTAGGACTCTCTAGAGGACTACCTGGTACCAGGTAGGACCTACTTCTGATATCTTCGTAATTTTTTTCAGGATTCCATTTTCACCGCCCCAGTCATATATATTATACCGGTATATTGGGAGAGAGCTCTTTATCTCTCTAGATTTCGTCTACCGGTAGGTATGTAATGTAGACGTTGTAGTCTGGCCTTGCCTCAATTTTGGATGGGGGGTTGGAGTCTGTCCGTTAGCCACACGAATTTCCTGAAAAGGAACCGAATTCTCGGGATGCTACTTTGTACTCTTCCTCCGTTTTTCTTGGCGTCTTGACACCTTTCTTCTGTGAGAGCCATTTATCGACCAATCACCCATCACGCGATATTTTCGTAAATATCTTCTCTGATGTGTTGTTCAAAGTAAGATCTCAGGAATCTACTTCAAATTGCCCATTGCTTATTGTTCATCTCGGACCCTGACTTTGCATTTCAATTCCAATCTAACTCTGCCTAATAGTGACATTCATGATGAAATTCCTTTCGTTTGTGCCCTTAGCCTCCTTGTTATTGTTTGGTATCACCGACGCTTTTACCATCAACCCAATGGCATCGGCTGCCATGAAACAAAAAACATCAGCTTTACAGGTTTCAACCGAAACCTTTTATCGTGCACTTGAATGCGCTGAAGGACATTCTTGTGATGTATCAGAACTTGATAAGTTGGCTTCTGAATTAGAACAATTTGTTGGATGTACCTACGAAGAAGATTCATCCAAAGAAGTTTGCGAAAAAGAAATTCAAGATAGAATGGATTTAGCTGAAATTTTACGTCTGAAGGTTGAATTGAAACTTCGGTACGTTATACGAATCAATGTTACATTTTTTATATCTTTGTTGTCGTCGTTGTTGTTGCGTCTTTTTGGTGAAACTTTCCTAGACACAACAAACACACGATGAGTATGGCCATGCACGCCATCGTTGCAAACATTGCGTGTCTAATATCTAGTTTTTTCCCTTTTCTGGTGGTTTTCCGTCTTCTTTTCTTTATCTTCAGTTTGGATTATCTCAAATCAGGAAACTTATTTGCAGATGATGTTCGTAAAGATCATGATCTTGAAGAACGAAAGAAATTTAAAGAAACTTTGCTAGCCAATAGAGATAAGGGTGCTGGATCAGATTTAGGACTTTGGTAGTAGCATTCAAATGCATAATGGATAGGGCTGATGAGAAGAATAAATTATTTTGGCTTCTTTGTTCGTTTCTTTGAGAAAAAATGAAGAGCTGCCAACATAACATTTGTTTCTCTTTTCTCTCGTCGTCAGGCGATAATTTACCGGCGTTGTTGCAATGAATACTTGACTTTATTTACTCACACACAGTCTCCAAGAGATTCCAAAAAATCACAATATCAATCTATGGCTGTATGAAAACTACTACGTCACAACTCTTGCGGCGTCCTGTCTTTATAATGTTTCCCATGACTCTATCTTACTTTTTAAGAAAAAATAAATATATAATCACCCGTACATCCATTATAATCTGAAGATGAGAAAGAAAAAAGTGTCTGCACAAGTATACCTTGATTAAATTGTCAACACTGACCTGCCAAGGATGGTGAAATGTTGTATTTGATTGAGCTATGACATTTGCAATTGATAGTTCACATACATAAAGCAAATTGGTATAAATCTGATGAAAGGAAATGGTTTTCACTCGGAAGCTGGTAAATTGCTAAATCAGATATTGGGCGCAGTGAGAGAATGATGATCTCTTTGAAGCCATCTTTATAACTGAATATGTCTCTCTGGTGGAAACGGGAAAAAAATCGTTCTGGGTTACACACAGTACTTTCTCGGTCTTTTTTTAGATACCGTATTTTCCCGCAAATTCAAGAGGAGATTAGAGGAAAAAGTCAAATAGTTAGGCAGCATAACACAAATGAAAAAAAAATCCAAACTGAAATTCTAAAAAAAATGACAGCACACTCCTGTAATTTTCTTCTGCACAGCAGAACAAAAAGCTTATCCATTTACATAATTGAGTAAAACATGTGTTCATAGGAAATTGGAATGATATTCCTACTATGAAACCTGTTTAACAATACCAAGCCATCTGATACAGTAGGACAATTATTGGGAACCAGCAGAGACCAAAGATCTGGAAAAGAATTAGCATAATACTATGGTACAAGAAGAAGAATATGCAACACTCAACACTCAGAGAGGAATAGAAGAGATTTGTTAATCAATTCATCACTCACTGCTTTGTGAAACTCCTCTTGGGCTGGGATGCTAAACAAACAAATACAAGAAGACAATTTTCAAGTTATAGGTAACTCCTTATGTGCACTTGATCATATAAGCGAATCCGCCAATCCACCTACTATAGGAGATTATAAACCATGGGAAAACATACCTAGTTCCATAGCACAGACCATGAAAACATATTGTATGATAAATTTGCTCGTGAATGCATATGTAGATGGCAACTTATGCTAGAAGAATACGGTGCAGAAATCCTCCATATTCCTGGTGAAGAGAACTATTTTTTTTTGCTGATGCACTTTCACAACTAGATGCAAGATGGGCAGATGATGATGACAATGATAACAACTCAGTACCAAAGTTCATCAATGTCATGGGAGCATATCCAATTACCTAACAGGAAATCAAAGAAATGTTGTTTCTGATATTCCCTTGGTACAAAAAGATCGAAGGCTTAGGAAACTAATGCAAAATTCAAAACCTGGTACATTTACAACTAAAGAGGTTGGAGGAGAACCTCTCATACACTTTGAAGGTAAAATATATATAACCAAGAGACTTCAACAATGCATTGTAGCATGGTATCATGCATACCTAGTACACCCAGGTATGGCACATACAGAAGCAACCATATGACAGCATTTTACTTGGCCCAAGCTAAGAATGCATGTAGAGAACTTCTGTAAGACATGTAAAGAATGTCAGTTATGCAAAAAGCAATGTAAGAAACACAAACACTTACCTCCTAAAGAGGCTGAAATCCTGAAATGGGAACAAGTCCATATAGACCTAATTGGAAAATATACTATTAAGTCCTCTCAGATACACATATATACTACAATGTCTTACTATGATAGATCCTGCCATGGGCTGGTTCAAAATCAAAGCAGTTAGAGACAAATCAGCTGATACCATAATAGAAGCATTCCACTCTGCTTAGTTATGCCAGTATCCACATCCACAGTACATAGGCTACAGTAACAACTCAGAGTTTAAGAGTGTATTCAAGCAAATGCTGCAAAACTTCAGACTCAAGAAGATGCCAAGCAATATTTATAATCCCTAATCAATTGGTATCATGGAACGGTACACCAAGTTATAGGTAACTCCTTACGTGCACTTGATATAAGTGAATCTGCCAATCCACCTACTATAGGAGATGATGAACTAAAGGACAACATACTTAGTTCCATAATGTGGGCTATATACAGTACATATCATACTACATTAAAAGCTATGCCAGGACAACTAGTGTTTGGACATGACATGCTACTACCAATTACATTTAGAGCTAATTGTGCACATATCCATAATAAGAAGCAAATGCTAATTAACCAAAATAACCAAAAAGAAAACTGTAAACGGCAATGCCACATATATAATATAGGTGACCTAATAATGCTAGAGAAGCCAGGAAAGATAGCTAATTTGGACAAACCTTGTACAAGTCCTCATGAAGTTATTCAAGTATTTATGAACTGTACTAAAAGAAATGCTTAATATCCATTGTGTAATGCCGTACTACAAATGCATGCAGGACAGTTTGGGAAGCAAATGAAGTACACTCCCTGTAGAACACTTTTGAGGATGGATGGTTGTTGCATGGACAAGCAGACAGATTCCAATTTACCTTTTATTAATATTTTCCTGAATCTTTACTACTTACTAATTTACCTGATCTTCTCTGGATTAAACTAAGCTCATAATTTACATCACTAAACAAAAGTCTTCTTTTTTTTGTGTGTTGTTTGTCTGATTGTTATGTTGTGTCACCCTGGACACTAGTGGCATAGGACAAACACTCAGAGAGGAATAGAAGAGCTTTGTTAATCAATTCATCACTCACTTCTTTGTGAAATCCTCTTGGGCTGGGATGCTAAACAAACACAGACAATAAGACAATTTTTGATGAGCTCCTCAAATTTATGTTTCTAAGCATACAAACTACCACAACTGAACAAATTTGCAGATTTTATTAAAACAGAAAAAGCATATTGACCAGAGGAGTGAAAAGAAAGAACACCACAAACAATTAATATTTTTGAAATCTTGTCAAAGCCACCAGCATAAAAATTAGTAGACACAAATTTCTTGACTAGAACAATATTTTTCTTGGCACCTACTACTGCTAATTCTGCTTTAACTTGTTACTTCATAATAAGCTACTTCACAAATCTAGAGGACACAAATAATATACACAAATATATAGCAGACAATAACATCTTATTCAAGTTGACCAGCAACAAACACTGGACCACCACTAAGTTGACCCTGTGGCATGCTCCTTGTTGAGTGTATTGATACCAGTAAATTGTGCAACTAATACAATGCCTGATATATGCCAAGCATTTAATCAAGCAATACAGGGTGACAATTTGGTTAACAAAATGTAAAACAAGTAAGTGAGAATATTTAATATATGCACTATATTAAGTAATAGTATAAGCCTGTTTCTTTGTATCTGGCAACACAAGCAAAGAAGGGTGACTCTCAGTAGTTGCTGAAGATAATTTGATTACGTCTATAGCATTAGTGTGACTCTCAGTAGTTGTTGAAGAAAATTTGATTACATCTATAGCATTAGTGGTGTGAATATAAAAATTTAAATGTCTATCCTCTTCTGTGAATTCATCATAGTTGCAACCACCATACCCACCATTATGTGAAAGAACATCACCACAAAGATACCAACAAGTGTTGTATAAATAATATTGCAAAATACCTTAGGTGCAAGGAAATCAGACTTCATCTATTCTAATGTCCCAGGAAGAGCATTATTTGGTGGTGTAGACATTTCAATTGACAAAAGATGTTCTTCCTACTTTGTACAGCAATGAAGAAAACATAGACACCAAAGCAAATACTCAAGATTGTACTCCAATCTAATCTATTTTATACTAGCCAAATAGAAAAGATCACTCCTATTTCCCACAACTATGGAAGAGTGTCTGGATTTTAAAAACTGGCAGTTACTTTCTGTATCCTTGAATGTCATTTTGATTCATGGGAGTTTTAAAACAATAATATTAACAGAGTGTAGATCCCACCCCTCAGCAAAAAACTGGCATAATCCTCCATTTCCGTGTTCTGTTCCAGTACTATGCTGGAATGCAATAGGCCCTGGAATATTTACAGGAACAGAATCTGCCAGAATTCCATATCCCTAACCCTTGGGATGTATTAACTCTAACCCACACTTATAATGCAGGATACTGTACAAGAAGACATGAAAATCAACCATTTTGGATAGATGTTGCATAATTTGATGGAAGAATTCATGAACTTTGTTCGTGAGATGTTCTTTGAAGATTGCCAGATATCCATTAGATCCTTGACTTTGGACAGAGTGGAAGAGGTATCCACCACTGGTGGATTTGTGAAGAAGAAGAAAATCTTGTAGGCTATAGCTGGCATGTGAATCGGCTACATCTTCTCCATCAGTTTTAATGGTTTGTTGGGTGAAGATATCTCCATAGCCAATGATTGATTTCTTGCATAGTTGTACAATTAAATTGCTGTGGTTGCAAGCAAGACCAATGATGTTGTCATTTGTGATTAGTCCTTCTACTTGGTGATATGGAATAATTTGAATGTGACAAAGATTTTCTGGGTGGTTTTCTTTATCAACAAATCCTTGAATCAAAGCCTGTAGATATGGATTCATGTGCAGAAGAATGCATGTAATTCCTATGCTCCAGATAAACATTGTGTTGGGTCCTTTTCCTAAATGGTTCTTACAGGGCCTCAGGTTGATCTTGCACCACGTGTATTCAGAGTTTAGGATGATGAGTTCCGAAAGTGCTTTCTGTAGTTCATCCAGGCACATCTAATCAGGGTGTGCATCTTTAAACCAGGCTAGGTTGTTAGTCGTGCAAAGTTTCAATGTCCACATGCAATTTTTGTTGGAGTCTAAGCATGGTTTCATAGGTTCTCAAAATTGGCGATATTGAGTTGATGTTTTGATGAACAAGTAGAATTTTAGAATTTGACAATTGTTATGGTTTGTCAATGTCGTAGTCCCTGCAATCCATTCGGAGAGCTTTTGTTTGTCCTTTGGTAGTTATGCTTCTGCTGTAATGGGGTTGTTTTGGTGGTGACATTATTTGATTCTTCTTCCTGCCATTTGAAGCATGTAGTTGATTTGTTGACCTGAGAAAGTTTGTTACAAAACATATGCTGGTAAAAGGGGAGGTTGATGAAGTTTGTGTTGTTTTCTTAGGAAAGTGTCATGTGTACATGGATATGGTACTTGTAGCATGTCAAGCATTTGCTCCCAATCTTGAGGGCAGATTTGTTGGATTAAGATACCATTGTCCAGGGTCTGTTGCCATCTTGATGGAATGTTGGAGGGATGTCCTTGCGTTCTGTGGAAGACAATGGCATGGCCATGGCAGCTGTTCTGGTGGTCCCCATGGGAGAGTCACTAGGGCAGTACCCACAATCATGGCCGTGTCCTCAGCCACCAGTTCCTCTGCTGATGAGCATGATTGTCCAGAGTACAGTGATTTATACTACAGTATACATATGGTAGATTCAGGATAGGTACAGTTGTACTGGATCCTCTTTCATATGGCAGTGATAATAATAAACTCTAAACCGTTATTAAACTACCGAGCGCTAGTAAAATAATCGGCCTGGTGACATCCAAGTCATGCCTAGAGGGTAACTTGGCACACACTGTGTTTAAACTGTCTTCTTCATAAAAAGAGACATAGACTGCCTCCCAGAATTGTTATCCAATCCCAGTTGCTGGAAAGGGTCAGAAATGTTTAATGTTTTGCAAACAGACAGCTGGTAGACCTTGTCATGTATTTATTAATATTTGACAGAGGGACTTGGTAATGATGGGTGCTGTGGGTGATGGATGTACATGATGATGTCACAGAAGTTGCTTGACTGATGGACAACAGACATAGAAGATGAGTAAATAATAATTTGGATGATGGCCAGACTGTTGAAGAACAGACTGTGATAGGCTTTCATATCTAACAATAATTATTGAAGACTAGAAGATTGTGAATGGAAGTTCAGAGGGATACTGTACAAGAGTGCAGACGACGGACGGACTGATGATGTCTGAATATTATGATGGGTGCTGTGGGTGATGGATGTATGTGATGATGTCACAGAAGTTGGTTGACTGATGGACAACAGACATAGAAGATGAATAAATAATAATTCGGATGATGGCCAGACTATTGAAGGACAGACTGTGATATGCTTTCGTATCTAGCAATAATTGAAGACTAGAAGACTGTGAATGGAAGTATGGAGGGATACTGTACAAGAGTATGGATGATGGATGGACAGATGATGTCTGAATATTATGATGGAATGGTCATCAGGCGGACGACAACGGACAGATGCAGATGTGACAGATGAGTACGATACGGTACCTGATACCTAATATGGGAGTACGATAGGGGATGTGACTCCTAGGGAAGGATGAACGGACCACAGGCAGATGGAGTGTTTACTTGTGGCTGAAATAGATTGATGTGTTGCAATGATGAGGCTTGTTTCATACTTGATTTTCTCAGCATTGATGGCATGTTTTTCAACCGGACCAACGGAGAAGAATCGACAAGATTTTGTATGATAGGGAGGTGTGAGATCAGCTGTGTTTGATCAGTAGGTGTTTCATAAGAGGTGTTTGGTAATTATTTGGAGTGATTGAGATGATGTGTAGGAATGGTACCAGATTTTGTGTAAAAATAATTTTTAGCTGCGACAATGATGTTATTTCCGTTTGCAGGCCATTTTGATATGTTTTGTTAAATTGATGCGTTGGACTGTTTTCATGGCTGCGGGAGAACACTGCCAGGGCTCTGAAAAGATCCTGTTGTGACTGACAGTGCCATTCCCATGGCCACGGACCCCTTACCTGCTGCACGAACACAGTACGGACAAATAGTCTTTCATGTGGCAGTGAAAGAGTGGTGAAAATGGTAATATATCTTTGTGTTCCAATCACCTGGAAAGGCATTTGCTCAATAATATGATAAATGGGTTCCTAATCTGTTTTCTTACCAGAAAGTAAGTATTTGATAATCCTTCTGAGGAGGTTGGGGAGGAAAACAACAATTTTGTTAAAAAAATAACTAGAAATTAGGTGTGGAGAATAAAATTATAGACAGATTTTTGGGAGCGCGCACAGGGGAGCGATCCCGGCGCGTACTAACTACCTACATGCAATGGGCGTTGAAAAACACTTCTTAATCATACGACTTCTGGGGAGTGCTAGGCTCCAACAAACAGGGTACCGCTAGAGACTACGTAGGACTACCCCTGTAACAGGTCGTACAGTTGGCGTTGGGGAGCGCAAGCTCGTTTCGTAGACTCAAAGTAAAGACAATTTTTGGAGCTCAGCTGTGATACTATTTGTCGGTTGAACTTGCCGCAGAGCTTGTACCAGGTACAGGTGTCTTGGTACCTCGAAAGCCTTTACCAGGTAAATGCACCAGTACCTGGAACCCCAGGTACCGGGTACCCTGGTAACGTACCTGGTACATCGCGAGAATCCTTACCTGGTACCAGATTCAGGTACCGTACAGGTATGATTTATCAGGTACCAGGTACCAAGTATTAATAACTGGTACCAGTACCTGGTACCATATAGTCAAATAATAATATTATACAGCACCAGGTATAATACGGTACTACATGTAAGAGTACTTTCTATGACCGGCGCATTAGACAAAAAATGTTTCCCAAATTGGACATTCGTATCTAACACGCACCTGTACCAAGTATATTCTAACAGTTACGCACGCGGCCTCCAAGTCTTCTAAACAATTTTCTAAAATTTGTCGAAGTTGCTATCAAAAATGAAAAAGAAACACTCGCCAAGGTACTATACAGACAGTACAGGATTTAGATATAGACTACAATACTTGGGCGTACTCTTATTTCACAATTATAGATTCGAGAGGTGCGCCGAGTGTTAAATTTTTCTGTCTATCGAACGTGTTCTTATCAAAAATGAGATTTTTTTGGCCATGTTGCGCCTGCCACTCTTTTTTAAATAGGACAATTAGGTTCAATATCGGACCGTGCCAGCTCAACGCTTTGCATGCCGACTTGTATTGGCGAATGGGAGGCGTTAGCTCCAACTAGGTCCTACTTACTATGTCAGTATCTACCATACTGTGCCTATACTCGTACACTCCTACGTATTGCTGGAGCGTTGGAAAAATTGTACACATCTTTTCCATCTATCGAACTCGTTTGTTTTCACACCAGAACATCTCACAATTCAAGGTTTCTTTCATCCTTCACTCGTTCGAACAGCACAACCACAACCCCTTCCAACAAACAACAATAACAATGAAGTTCTCCACTTTGACTCTCCTCTCCCTTTTCGCTTTCGCTGCAGCTTCCGATGAATGGACTGCTGGTGTCAGTGACGAAACTTTCGAACGTCGTTTGAAGTCCACCAAGTCTCCTTCTGATACCAAGTCTCCTTCTGACACCAAGTCTCCTTCTGACACCAAGTCTCCTTCAGACACCAAGTCTCCTTCAGACACCAAGTCTCCTTCAGACACCAAGGCTCCTTCTGGAAAGAAGATGCGTGATTTGGAATTCGATGAAGACCTTGAAGACAGTGCCGATGAAGACTGGGAAGACGAAGTCAGTGATGAAAGTTTCGAACGTCGTTTGAAGTCCACCAAGTCTCCTTCTGACACCAAGTCTCCTTCTGACACCAAGTCTCCTTCTGACACCAAGTCTCCTTCTGACACAAAATCTCCTTCAGACACCAAGTCTCCTTCAGACACCAAGGCTCCTTCTGGAAAGAAGATGCGTGATCTAACATCTGAAGACATGGAAGACGAATTCGACCTTGAGTAAATTCTCTACGCTGGAGAATTACTTTCATGAAATTGAATTTTTCGAAAAAGGAATGGAGGTAAACAAATACTCGATTTCTTCTTCTTTCTTTTCATTTCTCCTTTTTAGATCGCGGGAGGTCAGCTTGTTTGGAACGAGGTGAATCCCATATTAGTGTAGTTACTATCTTCGTGGGTTGTGTTCGAAAAGACCAATTATGAAGTAGTAGTATTATAAAACGTGCATAGTAGTCATATTTAATTGTCAGATATTTTTGTTTCCATTGATGGATTTTAATTTATTTGCGTGGATGGGTTTTTGTTTGGTGAAAGACGCCAAATCCTGGTAGGAACATGGACTTCTGGCAGACTCACAGCTTGATTCTTTCATGTTTTATATAGTTTTTTACTAAGCCTTTGAAAAACATTTATAGAAACAGACAGGGAGCAAACTACTAAGATAATCAACACGCTCGAATGCTTTTATGTTGTGAAGAAACCAATTATACAAAAGCATTGTACGAACAAATTCATACTGAAAGGCTGCCATTATTTTCTACAAATAGAAACGTTTTTTGTTTGCAATCTACCAAGTTCTTCTCTTATTTGTGAAGGACCGGCAAAAATACTATTGCTGAAGGAGATTAATATAATTTGATTAACTTCTGATCCTTTTTTAACTCTCTCTTCTTACTTCGTCTTTATGATATACTCACCGACGAATTCAATACGTTCACTTGGATGGTTTGAGTCAACTTTATGATTGCCACCATTGTTATCCTCCTGCAATTTTAGCTTGTTGTTCCATAGTCAGTAAAAGCATATCACGTTCGACACGTGATCGTATCCACAATGACTTATCAAAAATCATACCACCACCTAATTCAGTTGGGACCATATCGGATGTTAAACCATATTCTTCTAAACGTGCCATATTTTCATCTTTGGTACCATTATATCTCCGATAAAGTAATCTGGCGGTACGCCCCATAAAGAATAAACCCGATCGATTATATATAAAACTAAGGATGTCTGATTGAGGTGTGAAATGATGGATTCCAGCGACACGAAAAGGTAAAATTCCTGCATCATTCCATAACCAATGATGCAAGGCTGGATCAAAATATGATGCCGCTTGACTTTGGGATGCGTATGTTTCGGAAGTTCCCGCTTGAGATGACATATCATTGGCCATGAGTCCTACGACACCGTTCCTCTGTACCAGCTCATCATCTTCTACAGCTGTATGAATCACAAGCCACATGAGACGAACCTGTTTTGAAATGCGTATGTAAGAAATAAGTGAGTAAACGAAGCATTCAGTCAGCTGTACTACGTTCAACAGCTGCGAAGATATTATACCTACCATACTCTCACGAGACTCTGGCCGATGATCCCAATACTTTCTATAACAAAAGAATACGGCTCGACCAACCTGATCTCTTGTATTTAGCAAAGCCAAGCCACCACAGCGCAATGCAACTTCATCTTGGGAAGGAAAGTCAAGGATTGACAATGGCTTGAAGGCATGATCAGTTCCAAATAATTGAACTTTGCGGCCCCAGTATTTGACAATTCGAATCGCTGTTTTAGGTATGTCGAATCTTTCTGCTCGTAAAAACATGATATGAAAATTCTTACTAGTAATGTAGTCAGGATTAACAAATAATCCTAATTCATAGGCTTCCTTCTCTTCAACGTCTTGAATAGCTTCATCTAGCAGAAGCAAGGATTCTTCCAAAAAGTTGTCTGTTTCGTCAATAACATAGTCATCAATCCCATACAAATCTCGTGTTGCCTGATCACGTTCGGCTTGAGGTGTTTCAGCATGTTCTCGTGCCAAGTGTTCATCCCCAAAGAGGTGCAGTTTATTAGTACCCTCCGTTGGAGCTGTTACTGGAGGTGGAAGAGGAACACCACTGCTTTCATGACTAGATGTAGCAGGAGTTCCATCATCATCCGTTACCATTGCCATTTCATGCTGCTGGTCATCCATTTCTGTTTGAAGGCAATGCCTCAATTTCTTCCCTCGCTTGTTTTATCACACAGCAACTATGAAAAAAATGCAACAAAAACTCAAATACCACCATACATATTGACGACTTCAGAAGGCATTATTTTATTTGTTTTTTCTTTTGTTTGAACTGTAGTTAGTAGGAGACCTACTGTAGGACGAGAATCATCGGTTCCGTACCACCTGCAAAAGGAACCCCTGGTAGCCTACAGGTAGGACCCTAACTGTACCAGGGTTGGACCGTCCTTCAACTGCTGAGACTCAGTACCGGTAACTGTATCTGGTAGTCCTACCAGCACGGAGACTCTCTAGAGAGGTCCTTGTCCGATCTAGAGTTCGTACCTTGTAGTCTCACAGTTACCATAAGGTACTCGTACACCTGTATCCTATCATTCTCGATCCCGAGGACTTCTCGACCCTACTTAACTGTCCCAGGACTCTAGGATACCGCTGCGTGTCGCCAAGGTGTCCTATTGAAGTTGATACAAATTACGTCGATTTGGATGTTTTACGTACATTTCAATATTCCTTCTACAATCCATTAAAAATCATAGTCAAATTCTTCGGACTTCGAACGTTCCATAATATGTATGGACATACAAAGAATCAATCAACTGTAGCGATCGTTGACAAGGCAATTTTTTATGAATGATGACGCATAATGTCTTTCTTTGTTGTGAGACTACACAAGTAATGCGCATTAGAATCAAGATGAATTGGTTCTTTCTATAAATCTAATTCATACGTAGTATCATATCCATGACATGAAGAACACAAGCAGATGCTTTTTTATATTTTCCCGATAATAAAAAAATTAAAGTTTTCTCAGACACTTCCATGTCATAGCCAATAATCAAATTTTATTTCAGTAAATAAGCCTGACAAAGCCATCAAAGAGTATAATCTCGTGTCTACTTATATTCTTCGCGATATCAAAGCTTATTCTCTACTATTCTGCATGCAAAGAGAGTCTGTAGGTATAATACATATCCAGTAGTAAATTAGAAAGATATCGAAGAACATTATCATCTCTTATGTACCTCGCAGAAGCGTGCTTCGATACCTATACTGTGTTTTTAAAAGGCCTATAAAAAAGGTTGGAGTAGAATAAGTTGATATTCTGAATCCATTGTTTCTTTTGAGATTCTTACTACAGAGTATAAAAATCACATTCAGCATGTACCAGGTACGTGTAGGGACTACGTAATTTTTGTACTGGAGCTTCTTCAGCTGTTACTTATCACGTAGATGGATAGCAATGGATCGCTACGTAGTATTTTCACTGTACCTCTGTCGTTTGTTCTTTAGGCGATTTCTTTTTGGTTTTGAATAACACACGTGTTGAAGTGAGAATTCTTCCAAATCTTTTCTGTGAACATACACGTATTTTGCATAAAAATATACGCCACTCTCTTGCCCTCTTCCCATGAATGGCCATAATGATAATATGTATGTTACCAAGGTTAAGGCAACTCCCACTCTCTCGAAATCATGCTTTGTTGAGCTTTCTGGAAAGTCCAATCTAGCTATCATAACATGTAATATTAAAAAAATCATGAGATCAGAGTGCATACGCATGTTTATAAAAGAATGAATGGAGAAAAAATGTTTACTCGTACTGACTGTAACCGAGGAAATGAAAAAGGAAAGAGATATAGGAACATCTTGTAGTGTATAACAACAAAAAGCTAAAAAGCTGCTCCAGTGTTTTTCCGAGCATTATAATTCCAGGAAGGATTTGGAAAAGATTCTTTTGTATGACTGCGTTTTACCCGCGTGCTGAATGAAGCTATGTAATTCAATACAAAATAGAGAAAGTATGGTTCACATTCCCATACTGTCTGTGCATAATACACATATCTATTTATATTATATATAGAGTAGTGATGATTGAAATTAAATAAAAATCTTACACGTGCCAAGCATTGACGATACACATTAGACCTATGGATATGATTGCGATTAACCCATTATTCTATTATCTTCTTGTTGAACCACCCATGATATCAAAACATTCAGTGCGGATAAGAGCACACTCCGAAAGAGGTATGACCCATCTATTATTTTCTTCTTCGAAATGATGATCATTTTTTCTTCGAGGAGGACGAAGAATATCTGGTTGATTCCACATTTCTTCTACGACATCTTGTCCACCATAAATATCAGAAAGACTAAAACCACCTGAAACATCGTGACTCAAAAGTGACTGAATAGGTCTTTCATACATTCGTCGTAAAGATACACCAGCTAGCTCATTAGAAACGTACTCATAAATTTCTTTTGGAAACTCGAGTGATTCCACACCAGGAACTAAAAGTGGAATATTATTATTATCATCATGATCCAGCGACTGTTGTCGTCTACCAGCAAAACGTAAGCCTTCAAACTCTCCTGCACCCGTTTGCAATTCTGGAAAGAACAGTAAATCGCCGTGGGAAATGTGATAGTCTGGATCTGCACCTGTTGAGTTGTTGTCGGCATTGTCGGTGCTACAACTACTCGTCGTCTTGGGTGGTGCAGTATCATCAATCACCCACATCCACTTAAATCTACTATAATCATTGCCATTGATGACGGGGCTTTCGTGTAACTGCAGTATATGCAAGCGCACATTAGTAACACCATCGTTGTTACTGGCGCCTCCACTGCTAGGAATGCTCATCTCGATACTCTTCTTCGTTCTTAATGGCACCGGAGGCCAGAAGGCGGCGGGTTGTGATGTATCATGATATGATCGGGAGCGAGCATCTTTCTCATGTTCTCGTACCCATACCGGTATGTGTGCGAGAGCATATCACACAGGAACGCGCGAACAGGTCGCCCGATATTGCGATGATCCATACAGTGTATCTTTGACTCTACCGGTAGGACCAATACATACTAACAATACGCGGAGCTAGAGAGGATACAAACAATGTTCAAGGGATTTCATTTTTTTCTTCACAGAACCGAAGATATCGAAAGAACTGTCTACAGTAGTTAGTTGTTAGGGTTATTCTCTAGAGAGTGAGTTCTTGTTGATATCCATCGCTCAGAGACCACCAGCATCACATCCAACGCATTGCAACGGCATTGCTTCTTATTGTTCGCATCTCTAAAAGATTACTGAACACCGAATTTCAGTAGTACACTTTATCGTGTGTATTCTTGATTCTTCATTCATTTTTCGAAGACTTCCATCATTTTTTGCAGCCGATATCTTTTTGAAAGAAACATAAATATAGAGAAAAAGGACGAACAACGCAAACAAATAAAGTTAGAAAAGAATATACTGTACTATGATTCGATTGTATGGTCATTATGCTTCTCAACCATGTTGGTCTGTATTTTGGCTGTTACAGATTCAAGGGGTACCATACGAATTCATCAAAATAGATCCAAGTTCAACAGACACCACTTCGAAGCCTATGGAATTTATTTCTAAATTTCCATTAGGACTGATTCCTGCCATGATTGATATTTCAGGTGATAATGATGTCAAAGAAGAAAAACCAAAAGAATTTTGTTTATCGGAGGCATCTGCAATCATGATTTATTTATGTGAAAAATATGGTTGGAATGATTGGTATCCTTGCTCTTCTCCTTCTACACAAACAATGCCACGTATGGAAAATGCTGATTTACAACGTAAAGCACGTATTCATGAGTATATAAGTCACCATAACGAATCTTCACGTATGTTAACCAGAAAAGTATTTCGTCCAGCATGGATGGCCTATCTATCTCCAAATTTAGCTTTACGTCGCAATTTTAAAAATTGGGATGAACGTCAAGCATATCAAGTTATGCAACAACAAGGACAGTCGTTTCAAAATGCATTTTTGAAAATGAGAAGTACGTGCACAGCGAATGATGAAAATGATGGTTCTACTACTAGTACTACTAGTATTACCACGAATTCTTCCTCGGGTCAATATTGCTATATTGGTGGATATCAGGATAAACCATCCATTGCTGATTTATTGGCTTATCCTGAATTTGCACAAATTACATATTTGTTGGGTATGGAATATTCGAAACATAATTTATCACAACTTTACCAATGGTTTGAGGGTATGAAATGCATAGACTATCATGATGATTTAACACGAACAGTATCTAAATTAGGAAGACTCGTACAGCGTGAAAAACAGAAGAAGCAAGAGGGTAAGAGTCCAGTCAAGAATCATCATCTCTCTCACAGACCAGTCGGGAGTAAACTGTAAAAGTTCGTCTCGTTAGCATACTTTAGAGAGTATTCATATAGATAAACTTCTCATTTTTGAAATTGCAGCCCTTATATATTCCATTTTTTTATTTTTATAGTTTAAAACGTAACATTTGTGTTGAATGTTGAACATTATGGTTTGTGTTCCGTAGCGGTATATGTCCTAGATCGTGAAAGCTCAAAGCTCGACAACGTCTGCAGACAGTCTAATGCAGGTGATAAACGTATTAAACTAAAAATGACTGTCCATAAAATTGTACACAAATAGACCCCTTTTATCATCCAGATGTGCGCAAAAGAGCAAACGGTTTTACTGAAATGGAACCCATGCTTCTTCCAGTGATTAACCCTATCCAAAGAGGTATCGCTGGTGATTTGGTACTGGAAGAAGGGATTATGAAAGTCATAAACTTCCTCCATTTGGTGCAAACTTGAAGTACCTTAGGATCCGTTTGGTAAAAGTTTATGACCGATCATAAATCCTAACTCCCTTCTTCCGGTGACCTATCACTGGAGATAATGTAGGACAATCCCGGAGGATTACTACCAAGACAATGGCACTCCCTAGTATATTGTCAGATAAACCGCAATCAACTATGAGATTGGTGGTTCGGTTCTTGAGATGGTGCACCCAAAATCTGAAAATTTTCTTCTTTTCGTTCAATCATGCACAGTACCCACACAATTTTTTTGACGACAACAAAGATGCACCAAACAACAACAGCAACAACAAGCAAATTTTGACCTATGAACATGCTAGGTCCAACACATGTGTCAAGGAGGTGCCAAAAAACCACCAAAGAGAGAACATTAAGTTTTTAGTTTATTTCTACAAAAATTATGGTGCTGTTCTTCACAAGGACATCAAAGCCAAGTTAGATGACATCCTGTCAACTGTGGTTTATCCCGTGCATGGAAGGGGAAGGAACATAAACAAGAAGATGGCAGAAGAGAAGTGGAAGTACTTAGAGTGTAAGCTGAAAAAGGCAATAGGAGAGGCACTTGTCCCTCCTACCCCTGGTTTGTCCCCCCCATCAAGTTGTGCAATTTGACAATCTAGCAACAAAAAGGATGGGTGGGTATATTGTTCACAGAGGAAGTCAGATGGTGGGTTGTTATGTGCAAAATGCTATAAGAACCTTAGAAGCAGTCTGTTGTTCCTGCATAGCAGATACAGCAGGAGTGAGGTAGACTGAGGAGGACAAGGAGGAAATACGTGAGATACTCCAGGGTGTCTCATGTACAGTTGTATCAGTTTAGCAGCTTGGTGAGGGAGTGTTTGAGGAGGGCAAAAGGGACAGAATGTTGGACATCCACAAGAAGATACAGCAGGGGTTTATTGAAGATGGTAGTCTGAAAACTATTTTTGGTAGGGCCTATTCCAATCTTTCTTGAAACCTTGATTGTACTAGGGGTGACAGCACTAGTAGCATCTGTCACAAGCACCTAATTTGATAAATGGACTCCTGTGGAGTACCCTCTGCATCACATGAGAAGAACAATCAAGAGGGGAACAGTAGGAAGAAATGTCCCAGGCACATATATGCCCACCCTTTTGATTCAGCCCTGGACTGTATTTTGTCCATTTTTGAGTACCTAGCATGTTTTTGAGAGGTACTCATCAATCCTGATGGGAAGCTATTTCCCAGTGCAGAGGGGTTCCAAACAAAGAGGTTTGGTAAGATACTTATATTACAGTGTGCAGATCCCTCATTCTGCACAGCTGCAATCATAACATCATTATTTTTTTTCAGAAGAGTCTCCTACATTAAGTTTTTGTTGTATAATGTGAAACATTAGAATAAACATCTTCTCAGCATCAGAATTTGATTGTTCTTGTGGGTGTATTAGTGCAAGGTACTGTTGAAAGAGTAGTGCATAGTGAACCACAACTTTTTGTTTTGAACATGCAACAATCAACTTATTTAAACTCAACAACCAACAAATTTCAGATGCACATCATCATACTACTTTTGGATTTCTTCATGGATCTATTTTATGCATGATTGTAAAGAAATACCATGCATATACTACAACAAATAATAGAGGAAAAGGGGGTTGTACTGTACATGCAATAAGATTAGGAAGGTATGATAACAAATATGATGGAAAACAAATAAAATGCATATTTTGAGATTTTGATGTTTTCAATTGAAGAAACAACAATCAACCTATATTATAAATTATACAACACTTACTATCTATCTACTATCATTTATTTGTGTAGCTAGTTGATTGTTATTACTACTTGTTAGGACACTGTTGTCATTGATATTGGTATCATTGTCATTGTAATGAAATTTGTTTTTTTTCTTCTGTGGTGTACAGTCTGACAGTATGAGAAGCTTACCACTGGTACTGGTACCATGCTGTTTACCAGTGCTTATAAAAATGAAGAAGATATTTTTCAGATTTACCTGTGTATGATATCTACCACCAGGTACCTTTTAGGTGAAATGAGATGCCACCTACCAGGCTCTACAGCAATGACCATGTATGTAAAACTACATAGATTTGGTACAGTCCATTTTTGTTCTACAGTATTCTGCTCAAAAAGCATGCACGATATCACAGAAAAAAGGTTTATTTGAACCAATGTGTAACATGCAAGGCTATAATTCATTAAAGATGTCAAAAATGTTAATATATTTCTATATCAGAATTATCTTGTAGTAGGTCAACAATTGATGCATCATCAGCACCAATATCTTCAGCATCAACTTCTATTGCATTGAGATTCTCATCATCTATAGAAGTGAGATCAATAATATTTGCATCTTGAAAAAGCTCCCCCCCTGTGCTGTTTGACTAGCCTGTTGCCTCCCCCAGTTACTATGATCAATTGTAAAGCCACTCTTAACCTCCTAAACATATTATAAATAGCTTGAGTTGACAGGTTTCCATTCCATGCATCTTTGACACTCTTCACCAATGCATCATGATGAAATCTACACATATGGTGCACTCTCATCACTGCCACCTGAATTGACCTCCATACTCCTAAGTCAAGCATGTTGGTTTCCAGAAATCTTGGTATCTGCCATATTTTTTCAATATTAAACTCTCTCAGCATGTTCGTATATATATAGTTTTAGCATCATGATTTCCATGTCCACCCACATTATCCATCACTAAATATAACTTTTCATTCTCACCAATCCAATGATATGGATCTCACATTGCACTACCAACATCAGGTATCCATTTCTTCATAAAGGTACTATCACATAAACAATCTTCTTTGACTTCATCATTCTTCTGCAGGTGAACACAAACTTGTACATCATCCAATTTGATATTCTGCTGTTCTCCTTCTTTGCCTTTATGTATTCCCAATTCACTTAAATGCTGCGTATCAATTATCTTCTTATTCTGTGGTTTCAAGTTGCACTCTGCATGAGTTACAAAATAAAATTCCAATCTCTCTGCAATAAATGCATCTACGTCATAAACATCAATAAGTGTATCCAATGCCTCTCTTGCAGTAACATATCCATCATCTGGTAGCACCAATCAATGCCAACCTCCATTTGACACCTCTTCATTAGCTTACAAGTCTGGAGAAAATTGTTTGTTGTGTGATGCCCTTCCCTACTTCTTCTTTGTACTGACCCTTTTCAAATATATCCTACCATTGAAATCTCTTGATACATTAGGTGCTGCAACTACTCCCATATACATTGTCTTGACAGGATATCTTTGTGGTCTGATCTTTGGTCTATGGTATTTAGGTATTTTGACATCATACTCTCCCTTCAGAAGTATTTTCATCACCCTTCTCCTATTTGTTGTGTAGAACCATTTCTTGTCCAAGTAGGCCACTGACATCTCTGGATCTGTAAGTTTCTCAAGCCATTTCCTTGCCCACAAGATTATCTTCTCCTTAGGTTCTTCAGTCAGAAGTGGTTTCTCAATCGGATTCTTCTCTGCACCACCATTCTTTTTAAACCAATCTACCAAGAACTGCCACTTCAAAATTGCAATCAATGGTCATTCCTCTCCAAGTACTGCACTCTTTTCATTCTTTGCCTCAACAAGTTCTGGATATGTTGCAAGTGACCCTTCACGAACTGAGCATATCTGAATAATTCATGGAGGTAGCTAGGACACTGTTTTTCAATTGCTGTCACCATATATTTCTTGGTTCTTGCATACAGGGGTGACAGCAGATTGATAGCACCTTCCCCTGTAGCAGCCATCTTATTTAATTTTGAAAACCACTGAGGTAAGCTTGTGTATACTAAAAGATGTTTATAGCCCAAATTGTATACCACCTGAATACAAGCCAACTTTGCAATTCTTGTTCTCTCATTTTTTGTCAAGTAAGGATCATTCCAACCCTACAACTGTGCTGTGTGTACTACCAAGTGTCTTGCATGTTCATCTGCTTGAAGGTCACCTCTAATTGGAACCAGGGCTTCATCCAAAGAGGCTTGCCTTGGTCTTCTTACTAAGTCCAATGCCAATTCAAAATTGATCTGTTTTTTAATTCTTTTGACTACAACTTTCACTGCAGTATCTTCTTGGTGTTCTTGTGTGTTGTCTCCTGCTTCTTGTTGTTGTTCTTGTTCAATATTGCTCCTGGTGTTCCTCCTCCTACCTTTTGATCTTCTACTATTACCCACCTCTTTTCTCATCATATGTTGATAAATATGATTGCATATATTTGGCATTGCAATCATTTTCACTAATTCAGAATGGATTGTATTTGTTCTTGTAGGTGTCATCCTCTTCTGCCCATCCTTATTAAGATCCATCTGTTTATAAGGAGAAGGGAACAAAGGTTTTCCAATACAAAATAATACTGCATAGTTGTAGCATTCTTACTTTGCCTCTGTCCAGGATGCTTCAAATACAGCATGTAATTTGCATATGTACATATTTTGAAATTCCAGCACAAAGTTCATCCCATTGTACCCTACAAATGTTACACAGTGTTCTGAAATGGCCAAAATGCCAGTTTATTGCCAATCCTTCATTATTATTTTTGTAAATACAAAAATTATACAGAACTCCGTACATGTGGAATCTCATTTCACCCAAAAGGTACTGTACCTGGTACTAGTCAAAAACTACCTTGAACCACGGTACCACCTTGAACCACAAAAAGTACACATTTCAACAAAAACACACCAGAACTTGATCAATTTTGGTTAGTATTTCAAAGTTAGGCATCCAAATGAAAGCTTTTCTTTTATACTTCACGGCCGTGTTGGACCTATAAAGTGGGGACCAATATATTGACCTGTTTGGAGGGTACAAAGATAATAGCTTTTTTCAATTTTTGGTGAAAAAAAATCTAAAATGTACACATTTGGTCTGTTGTTCAAATGTTTGTCTACTGGTAGTACTGGACCATCTTGGTGCACGTCATCAATTTTTTCCTCAACGTCATCACATTTTTCCAAAAAAAAAAAACACTCAATGTACTGTAAAAGACCCCTCAGTTGTATATTATTGGAGGTTAGGGGTAGGCTTAATTGTCCTTTCAACAACATTGCCAGCACTGAAAGTGCGATATGAGAGAATGCCAGAACGAAACGAACTTGCATTAACAGATTATATGGTGAAGGAACAAAACTTCACACATACAGAGGTGGACAGAGTGATGGTGGAAAACTCCATAGATCTAGTTTAACAACGCAAACTAGAGATGTGTTTGTACTGTTATCATGTCGACCATGTTTTTTTGTCTCAAACAAAAAAAGAAGCCAAATGTGTACATTTTTGAGCTGGCCAGCATACCAGAGTCTATGGAATTTCTACGGAAGATGGTTCAAGGTAGTTCTGGCAGTTTTGGGACAACAAAAATTTCCGAAAAAAGGTCAACTTTGACCTAAAATATAGTGTTATTGCAATTACGTTCAGCTAATTCCAGAGATACTATGCAAATGCTATGTTATTAAACTGACAGAATGCAACTTGAAAAACGACTTTTGGTCATAACAGTCTTGAGTTATGGTCACGTGCTTTTGTGTTCACGTCTCGCGGTTCGGGGTAGTTTTTGACTAGAGTACGCCTTTTTCATGACAAATATATACTTCAAATGGTGTTATTTGATTGGTTATTTTTCTAGGATTTGACATCACCATTTACGTTGGCTTGAGGCTCGTAAAAATGCACACGATGTTCATATGAATAGAACTTTCGGAGAACTCTCTTTTGGAAACGTCGCGCGCGCAACAACCGGAAAACTTTCTCGCAACTCAAGACGGTGAAGTACAGATGTTACGTTGTCAATTCTCAACGGAAGGTTTTGAAAGTACCTTGAACTGTACGTTGATTTTAGACTGTATAAGATTGACAGGACAAAGTTTTCAAACCGTCATTTCAACCAAAGGGTATTATAAGATTTCACGATGCAAAAAAACAATATGAGTATTAATGCACATAATGAATAGGGAAGACAAAAAAGTTTTCTTCCAACGGCCATTTTAATTTTATATTATCTAGGTAAATTTTCAATTATTATTATAATTAGCATCGAACTATGGTCCATTGTACATTGATCTTCTGTTGAGGAAGATTTTGGGTAAAGGGCCCTTTTCTGTTTTGTTCGTTTTGGTGTCCCAGGTACAAAAAACTTGGTATTACAATACGTAAAAGAACCACCGCACCTCAGTCCGTCTCGGTTATTACCAGGTATGGACTATCTCTGTATTGTACCTTACCACTACTATGATAGGACAGAACCGTACCTGGTTCGGACTGTCCTGAAAGCAATAACTTGGCGATGCAACACGCGCTTGATGAAAGGATTCAGGAAAAGAAAACCAAAGGCAAAACAGCACCTTGCAAGAGAGAAAAAGAGATCATCGATATCACAACAGACAACGTTCTTGTACATTCTTGTTCTCAACTGCGAATACCATCTCTAGAGCGTCTAAAAGGAGAAGATAGCAAAAGACAATCGTCGTCGTCTTGAGAACAAAATGGCAAGTACGACGATGGCAGATTCACATCACATCCCAAGACAAGCACCTGTAGGTGCAGCTGGATCACGATCAGATACACACCAACAAGGAGGTCCTCCACAACGAAAAGAAATTTATACATACAAGGCTCCATGGACAGTTTTTTCTATGGCTTGGTCACATCGGTAAGTCATTTTGTATGGTAGGTTGTTCATGTCCGTAGTAACGATAATAATAATTTGGTACTGTGTAACATTAAATCCATGGCAAAAAGTGCATGCATAGAGAGTGAGTGAGTGAGAGAGAGAGAGAGAGAGAGAGAGCTAGCTGGCTATATACGGAATATTTTATTGTATTATTATTTTATGGAATCCTTCCTTTTTTTACTTCGTCAGGGACAAAAAATGAAATAAAAAAGATCCAAATTTCTTTAATTTTTCTTTTCCCTCTACCACTACTTTTTCACTCAATATTCGCTCCCCTGTTATTCTCTGCCTCTGCCTCTCTTTTTTTCAAAAATCTTGAATACATAAATTTACAATAAATTTTTATATAGAATTGAATCCAATTCACAATTTAGATTAGCTGTTGGGTCGTTTGTCGAACAATATTCAAATGCTGTTCAAATTATTAAAAAGATGCCCTTGTCGAAAGCCGAAGAAGCTGCCATGGCAGCAGCACAAGCCAGTGGTGAAAGTACCGCCATTGCTGATCCAGATTCATTGTTATACAAGGCATGTGAATTTGATCATCCATATCCATGTACCAAAATTTTATGGTCACCGGATAATGGTGTTGGTGGACGGTCCTCGAAAGATTTGTTAGCCACGACAGGTGATTACTTACGTGTATGGAGTGTCTCCGATGATGGGTCAGGGCGTGGTACATTAACACCTCATAAAGAAGCTTTATTGAATAATGTAAGTCTAGTTTTGTTTTGGTCATGTGTGTGTTGCGTTTATGTTTGGAATGACGTCGTCTTTACAATCACGGACAACACTCATACTCTCTATTTCTCTTGTATCTATCACGCTTCCAATAAATCTTTTGATTGTCCAAATTACATCATAATACAATGGTGTGTGTAGAATAAAACAAGTGAATATTGTGCGCCATTAACATCCTTTGATTGGAATGAAGCAGATCCTAATGTTGTAGGTACATCTTCTATAGATACAACATGTACTATATGGGATGTGACAACACAGACAGCACGTACACAATTAATTGCACACGATCGTGAGGTATTTGACTTAGCATTTGCCCGGGGGAAGGATGTCTTTGCCTCGGTGGGTGCCGATGGGTCTGTTCGGATGTTTGATTTACGAAGTTTGGAACATTCGACCATCATATATGAAACCCCCAATTTAGATGCTCTGTTGCGATTGGAATGGAACAAACAAGATCCGAACTTTTTGGCTACCTTTCAAGTGGATTCCAGACGTACAATTATATTGGATATACGTGTTCCCTCCATGCCTGTCGCTGAGTTAGGTGGACATGTCGGATGTGTCAATGCTACAGCATGGGCACCGCATTCTTCATGTCATATATGTACAGCCGGTGATGATTCACAAGCCTTGATATGGGATTTGTCATCCATGCCCAAACGGCCAGTAGAAGATCCTATTTTAGCATACAATGCCGAAGGTGAAATCAATAATTTACAATGGAGTGCAAGTCAACCTGATTGGATTAGTATTTGTTACAATGACAAATTACAAATATGTAAGTTTTTTTTGGGGGGTGGGTGGGACAGTGCAAACGTATATTCGTGCGTGTGTGCGTGTTTGCGTGTACATGAATCCATATCATGCATTGTATAGAGCAGCCTTTTGGTTGTAGGAATGATGGCTTAGGTCGAGAGTTTAGTTCGACATTGTATAAGAATCAAATGGTCTTGATGCATTTCTCACTCACCTTTTTCTCCACCCTTTTCCTTATTTTCTCCACCTTCTCTCATATTACAATTGTTGTACATTATTTCATCACTAACTACTCATGCGCTTACTACACATTAATCAGTGCGAGTGTAAAACATGGAGCGATCTTTTTTTGTTATTCATAATATTATAGTATGTGACCTAGGTCCTACAGTGTAGTGCCTTGTGCGGCTAGTTTCATACTATTCTTTACATTGACTCGCCACACCCACTAGGTGATATTTTTTAAAAAAGTCTGGAGATAAATCTCACGTCGAGCACAGCGACTCTGTCTTTTTAAAAGGAGAGATAAACATGTAGAGAATTGTTACTTCTACCATCATGTACATTCGTAGAGTTTCCCATCAATTCCGACTTTTATTTTCTACTGTAGGTCTCTAGATAATCGTCCTCACTATCATGGAAAGGTTCCTGATGTGAAAATATGCTAGTGTCAAAAAATATGTATAAGCGTCTGAAGTCTCGAAAGTCCTCTAGGACCATTAGAACCTAGTTAGGACTTTCTAGGTCAAAAGGCTCCATAGCGGTCCTAGCAAACGTGTGCCTTAACTGCTAGCGTCCTACTGTAAACTGCACACATTGACTAATCTTGTTGTCAAAATACAGTAGTAAAAGCACTATTACGGCCCTCATATCCTAAAACAGTTTTTGCTACTTTTATTCAAAGTTTAATTATACTATATGTCTAGAGAACTGCATTTTCAGGTTTGAACAGTTCTGGTTTGGCTTTCAAGAAATAGTGCATTTGACTTGGACTCAGTTTCGTAAGTGCATGTCCCCAAAGACTTACAGGGGCCATCATATCTTTCAAAAATGCACGACGACCACTTTGATTCAACTCCAGGTGAAAGCGTAACACATCATTCTCATTGGGCGATAACCCATCATTTCCATCCAAAAATAAATGACGAATCTGGTGGTGCTTCTCCACCAAGGAGATAATGGCTCCCATATCTGTCAAGTTGTTATTGGATAAAAACAAATTTTCAGGTATGTTCCTACAAACTTCATCAGGTCCGTTGATAAGACCTAGAAGGCCTTCATTGCCGATGTTATTGCCAATCAAGCTGATTGTTTTCATGGGACGGTTATTGTTTGATGCTTTTAGCATTTTCCAGAATGCATTAGCTCCGTCTGGACCAATGTTGTTATTGGCAAGACTCACATGTTGGATGGACGTGTTTTTCTCCAAAGCTTCTGCTATTGCAATGGCACCCTTGGGACTAATATTGCACTTAATCATATAAAGCTTCCTTACATATGTGTTCTTGGCAATGTGGGTTGCAATATCCAAAATTATGTGATCCTTAAGAGTAAAGTTGTAGATGTGAAGTGATTCGAGTGATGGATCATTGCGACTCAATCGTGCCCAATTAGAAGATATATCTCGGTTTAGTCCATAATGGTAAAAGTTAGAGGACTCCAGCGAATAATACCGAAAGTTAAAATCTTCCTCTTGAAGGGAGGATAATTCGGAATTGTCCATCTCTTTCAATTCTGTCCTCGTGGTGGTGTTGCATTCCACCGTGGTGATGAATTCGGTGCAACACACTTATACTTGTGTTGTTGTCAAATCCTTCTTCCATAAAGTCCTGAAGTATCTACGGGAACAAAAATCTCAGACATGGGAAACAACAGGCTTGAGATCCTACGTGTGATTTACGAGTTACTCAAGTTTGACCTGTCATCGCGATGTCATTGAGTCCCGCCACCACTCCTATTCAGGAGTATTGTTCAAGTGCATCAGAATGAAGAAGAAAAAAAGGTAGTGTACCCTGTCACGCTGACGAATTATTTTTTAGATTTCTAGAGTATAGTCTGGTTTGAAAAGTTCTGGTTTGGCTTTCAAGAAATAGTGCATTTGACTTGGACTCAGTTTCGTAAGTGCATGTCCCCAAAGACTTACAGGGGCCATCATATCTTTCAAAAATGCACGACGACCACTTTGATTCAACTCCAGGTGAAAGCGTAACACATCATTCTCATTGGGCGATAACCCATCATTTCCATCCAAAAATAAATGACGAATCTGGTGGTGCTTCTCCACCAAGGAGATAATGGCTCCCATATCTGTCAAGTTGTTATTGGATAAAAACAAATTTTCAGGTATGTTCCTACAAACTTCATCAGGTCCGTTGATAAGACCTAGAAGGCCTTCATTGCCGATGTTATTCCCGATCAAGCTGATTGTTTTCATGGGACGGTTATTGTTTTGTGCTTTTAGCATTTTCCAGAATGCATTGGCTCCGTCTGGACCAATGTTGTTATTGGCAAGACTCACATGTTGTATGGACGTGTTTTTCTCCAAAGCTTCTGCTATTGCAATGGCACCCTTGGGACCAATATTACAGTCAATAAAGGCAAGTTTCTTGAAATGACGGTGTATAGAAAGGAATTTTGCCACCTCAATAGCACCCTGATCTTCCACCTCAAACTGATACAAGTGCAACGAATCGTTTCGTTTGCCATTTATTTCCCACCACTTGGACTGACTTTTACTGTATGATTTATTTCTAAAATAGGGAAAGTTAAAATCTTCCTCTGGAAGGGTGGATGATTCGGAATCGGAATTGTTCATCTCTTTCAAATCTAACCTAGTAAAGGTGTCGCATGAATGCGGGTGTGAGAGTATCTCTAGTAGAATGGATGGAGCTCGTGTTGAAATGAATTCGGGAGAACTATAACAGGTTTTTGTTGTATCGTTCGTTCCCCGATTAAAAAAATAATGGGATGCAGTTCCAAGCTATCTGTTTTTTTAGACCCACGACTGGGGGAAGATCTTTCCCATCATGCTGTTCATTTTTAGGTGTTTGGGATCTGCCGGGGAGTGGTCTACATATTCGAAGATGGACAGACGGATCATTTCTTGCCGGGTTCTCCAGGTCACGCACGGCTCGCCGATGTCTCACATACTAAATTCGTGAATATGATCCTATCTACTAAATTTTATATTGATTGCCTACTTGGATTGCATCAGGTATGTTTTTGCTTGTACCCAATGTTCATCCTCTCTATGTTACCCAGGTACGGTAGCTATTCCTCTGTACTTGTACCTGGTACATACATGTTCAAAAAAAGGAATAGTTAGCGAAGGTCACGGGATTAGGCTGGCTCGAGAAACCGGTCATTTACTAGAGATTCATATTCTTCAGTCTTGTCTATCATACTAATTACACATAGTGAAGACTTATGGATTTGGATTCGAAGCATCATTTTTTGTTTTTCAAAACGAGAGCGAGTTTTTTGATGTGTATCGCTCGCTCTATCTGTTTACATGTCCACTACTGCAAGAACATGATTGGTAAGTAACTTACCGATATAAGGTAGTTACCACTGAAAGAGAAACGCACTCAACTACCATCCAAACATTAGTAGAAACAGACCCACGTTATCACAAGAACACTGCTGAACAACACACCAAAATCTCAGACTGTTACTTTATAGAAATTGCTTAGGCCTTCCAAGAAGGATTTTCTAGAGAAACAATGGTTCATCCATCTCGTGAAACAGAAGAAGAATCATCGTCCCCCACCAAAACCACAATGGGATTAGCTGATCGATTTCGTCGTTCGGTCGGTGTAGGAGGAAATAATGGAAATGTTCGAAAAACTTCCAAGAACAATCCACATGCAGAGGATACGAATCTTCATCATGGTCAAGATACAACACCACCACCACCAACAACAACTACAGCAAAAACGAAAACTCCTCGAAAGTTGTCATCCTTGTTTGGTAAATCTTCCAAGAAAAGTCAAGCCAAGAAAACGAACCACAATGACAAGGACAGCAATAGCAAAGGTACGAATGATAAGGAACCAAGCAGTAGTACAATTCGTACAGCCATTTTAACTACAACCTATGAAACAACAAGGTCGAAAAGTTTATTAGATACCATGAGTGAAGATGATGATGATGACGAGGAGGAGGAAGAAGATTTGCAACCACATCAGGATTGTAATGATACTACTACCAACATTGTGACGGCTGAATCTGCTGCTGTACAACAAACATGGAAACAGAATCATAAGGCTGGATTCATGTGTGTTGGATTGTGTGGAAGTGGGAGTACTGCGCAGGAGTATGCCAATGATGAACAATATGAGGTACCCATGAGTAGTAATACTCCACAAGAATCATCATTGTCCAAAAAGAAGAAAAGCACTAAAAAAAAGAAACGTCGTCGTCATGGTCGTCTATCGGAAGATCCAACTGTACAAGAATCAATTGAATGTATTTTTGCATCACAATTGGAAGAAGCAGCAAATGAATTATTACTTTCATCAACCTCTACTACTAAGAGTGATGAGGACAACAAAGATACTACAACCAAACCAACAACGGACAAGGAAACGAACGTTGCAAAAACAGCAGAAGCAGCAGCAGTTTCATCTGATACTACGACTACTACTACAACTAGTGCATTGGATCAACAAACGCGTCATATTTTACAAAATTCGTTGTCTACCGAATCAACAACTACAACATCGACATCCACATCCTCCAGTGACGAAGAATCACCTGCAAAAACAACAACGACACGTCCCCATGGGGCTGTCTCTTCTCCTCCTACAACCACCCAAAAAATTACATTGCAACATATAGCAACATTTGATCCCACATTAGATGTACGTGAACCACCTACACTTCGCAACACAAGAATACAGAGTGCTCCTTTTCGCAGGGATGATGCTACTGCTACCACGGACGATATGGTTCTTTCTCCTACTACTACCACTGGTGGTGCCATTTATACTAGTAGCAGCCCCCCCCAAACAACAGCAGCAACAACTACTACAAAAGATACGACGGCATCGTCTTGTCGTGAGGCTTGTTATTGTTCGACTCATAAAACGCCAAGTGTACCACCAGAACAATGGCCACAGGGACCAATTATGTTGCGTCCGACACCTGGAACAGGTATGAAAATCAAAGGTATTCGATATGTATCATCTACGGAATATATTGCTACACCTTCATCGAATCATACGTGGTGGGATATTGTGAAACAACAACAACAACAACAACAGCAAGACAACGACACTGCAAACAAGAATGAAAATCACAGCCACCACATATGTCAAGAGTGCATGTTATTACCCATTAATAACGGAAATGAAAGTAAGGATCAAACATTGGTGACAGATTTTGAATCACCTTTATTTGAAGGTACATTACTTTTAAGGATACGACATGCACCATCGAATATGACGGGTCAAGTAGAAGAGGATGCGGCGAATGGGTATTTTCATGGAATGAATCGACGATATCAAGCTGTCATTCAAGGTAAATTTCGTACTACAATACCCGAACAACAACAGCAAGCTTTATCCATGACGGAATGTGTTACGGGCATGTCCTTTTATCGTAAATATGGTAAATTACCACCTAAATGGATTGTCAAGGGTGCATTAAAGGTTTTATCCTTTTTTGCACCACAATTGGATTGTCAAATGGATGGTGATGCACCATGTAGTATTACACCGTTAGGATCAACACCACAAGTTCTCAAGGTGGAAAGTCAAGACAAATTCAACAAAAATAATGGCAACAACAACACCAGTGGTAATTCATTAGCATCCATGCAAGAAGAACCCACCTTGGCAAATGAAACACTCTTGGGTGAAGCATCCGATGCATCTACATCCTTGACACGTGCAAGATTTCGTAAAAAGGCATTTGATAAGTTATATGTGGCCAAATCAAAAGATCCTCAAATTGATCCTACCAAAGTTTATACCTTTGAATTTTTACAACATTTAGTTAATTTTACAGAAATGGAGATTGAATTGGGATCCTTCTTGGGATCTGTACAACTGGCCGAAGTGTTAAATGGACAACCATTGCAAATTATGGCAGCCACTACACAACAACAATCACAGCATGAAGGTAATGGTGACACCAAAAAGAAAAACGGTGGAAGAATGGCATCTACAGTGAATAATAAGAACGCTTTATGGGCATTTGATATTTGGCATGAAAAATTGATTCCAGCGAGTCTCAAACATGATGGGTAAGATCCTTTATGAAGTTTAAAATAATGGTCTAGAGTATCGTATAGTACATTTTTATTTCATGAAATAGCTATTAAATTTTTAGCTCTCCCTGATCCTTTAGAAAAAGAATCATATAAAGAAAGACATGCGATCGTCCTTCTGCGCCACTCTAGTTGGCTGTGCACGATCTTCTTATACCTTTTTTTTACCTTCTTCAGAAATCACTAAATGTAAATTATAACATACTGAATGAGAAATAACCAAAATGGCAAGGAACGTTCCAACATATTGCTTCTACGTTTTTCTTGTCATGATTAGGTAGTCCTAGTTTTCTTTAATCTTTTGAGATAATAAATGAGAGATACTATAGATTTTTGTGACTCCACAAAGAGTCATGCTAGGCTTACTAATTTTTTAAATACTTGCTAGAAATAGCCAATCATGCACATCCCTAACTAGGGACTGCTTGACTGATTTGTTGACAAGCAGTAGAAGTCGAACTGTTGATTAGTAAGTAGCCCTCCAAATGAATGTCCAGTGCATGCTTAGACTATCTGTAAACTCAGCCTAAAACTTGTTCTATCATCAACTTCGTGTGTTTCCTTTGCTTTATGAAATTGAAAATCTTGCCATGGCACCTCCGGCACTTTCCATATAGTCTTTCGATTGATTGGCAAGGTAATCAATCCCCTCCAATGTTGCACCTTTTGATACATAAAGTTCTGCTTCCTCTGCAAGGTTCAAATTCACGTATTCCCTAGCTAATAATTCCCATCCCTTTTGAGCATCACGAAATGTCCCCACACCAACGACACTATGCCCCTTACGTGGTATACCTGTAGCAATGGCTTGACAAGCTTCCAATGTAAAAGAGGGGTCGGTATCATTATCAAGTTCTTCCTTTACCTTTTCCCACACATCACTGTTGGAAGCCTTTTCTGCTTCTGTTGCAACCCAATGGCATAACCCATCGAGAGAAGCTAAGGCTTCGACTTGTTCCCCTTGAGAAGATGCATCTTGAATAGCTGCATCCAACAACGGTGTACAAACATGTGATGGACTCCCTAATGACTTTTGTATAACCTTGGCACCAAAAATTATATTACGATCAGCGGATAGTCGTGCCAATTGAAGTTTGTCAACTTCTAAGACTAATTCTAATGGTGTTCCATCAGGAACTAAAATATAATCTCGCCTTCCGTAGGCAGCAGCGGATGGACTATTATTCTCATCTTGTTGATCCACTCGATGAACTGTAGCATTTGTCAAGAGTGATGTATGGTCCGTCGAACTTGCAAAGAAAGTTCTTTTTTGCACAATATGATAACAATTGCTTTCAAGTCTAGTACTACGACTCGATTTTGCAGGGATGGCACTGCTTCTAGTAGAACGAAACAAAGTTGATCTAAAAGTTTGTATCATTGCGATTGTCGTGGTGTCAATGGTCTGGTGATGTTGATCGAGAAATCGAGAAATCGAGAAAAAGCTCTTTGAACGTCAGTCTACAAGGAACGGATTAGGTCCTACCGTAGTAGGACAGACCGCAAAGGGGTTTGGTAATTTCGTCCTTGAAAGTACTTAACTGTTACTTACTAGTACTTTACAGTACCTGGTACTGTAGATGATTTTACCAAAATGAATAAAAGAAAAAGACAAAATCTGGTGTGATGGTAAAACCTGCGACCTAGGAAGGAGTCTACCGAACATGTACCTGTACGACTCCTACGAACTAGTATCTGGTAGGTCCTAGAGAGGCGTAAAGATGCTCCTTCAACCACTGAATTTTGGATTGTACCTGATAAGAAAAAGGCCGACGTCGACCCTACCTATGCTGTGTTTCTTTTAAATATTTTTTTTTTTACATTTTTTAATTCATTCTTGCCGGTACTCGCCTCTACGGTATTTATAACCTTTTTTAAAAAACAGCGAAATGAACAGATATGTTCTTAAGTAGTTAATAATAATATGTTGTTTTGTATTATCTAATGAAAATAACTAGTGTACAGCTCAAATTTCCGGGGGAATAAAAAAAAAAATCATTTTAGCCCTAAATTTTTTCTGAAATCGCTCCTCTGGCGGGAACACTTTTTTTTTTTTTTTTTCAAAAAAATTCGATCACAAATGG
>WKLE02001032.1:0-25220 GCA_014885115.2 Asterionellopsis glacialis | reverse complement strand
ACAGAGGAGAGGAAATGGTGAGGAATCCTCAAAGGAGGAAGGAATTCCTTTCCTCTAGACTTCCAAAAAGGAAGTCAAGGAATAAGGAATATGCAACTGAGGACAGTGGGTCGAAAGAAAATATTTGGTGATTCTGGTGACAACTTGGTGCGAGCTTGGCGCGCCGGCAGGCTAATTTCCAAAATACATATGAGCACCGTCAAGGTTGCTCGGACTCCACGAGGGTGTCAGTACTTGGTTTCACCGGTCCTCCTCAAACCACAGAGCCCAAAACCACATGACACTTTTTACTTGGTGCGGCAGCATTTCAAGAAGTGCTTTACAGACCATGATATTCTATCAAAGAATCTTACCATTCATTACTGTTGTGCATGCATTTCTCCCTTATCCCTGTTACTTGAAAACGAGGACAACCAAACAACCATCGTCGCCAACATTTCTCGATAGGACATCAGAAATTAAGAACGAAATCCAGTTGTCGGCCGCGCCATCATCTTCAGAAAATATAGCTAGAATTGATTCATCAGATCTAGAGCAACTTGCAAAAAAAGGGTTTGTCGTGATTGGTAATTTTTTGCCAGAAAATTTGCAAACTGATTTGCGCCAGGATGTTTCTGACCTTCGCTCCAAAAGCAAATTCAATGTTGCCAAGATTGGACAAGATTCTACTAATAATCTAAACCAGGACATACGTGTTGCCGAAACATGCTTTATTGGAACTCAAAAATTACAAGATATTCCAAGCACCACCCGAGACACGCTGTACCAAGTTTTGGATCAAGTGCGCGCCGAATTATCTCAAAATCCAATTCTTGATGCACCAGATGCAGTCACCAAAGGAACTCCCGCCTTGGATGGCAATTTAAGCGAGTTGCTTTATGCCTTCTACCCCAAGGGTGGTTTCTACAGGAGGCACCGTGATGCAATTCCGGGATCTGCTTCAGTATTGAGGAGTTATTCTCTTCTACTATATTTGAATAAAGAATGGGCCCCAGAACATGCTGGGCAACTTCGCATGCACATGGACAGTGGAGGAGATTTTTTACCAGAGGGTGAAGACCCTAACTTCGTTGATGTTGAGCCTCGTAGTGGAACACTTGTTTTGTTTAAAAGTGACATGATCCCCCACGAAGTGCTAGATACTAACGCAGAAAGGTTAGCAGTTGTCGGTTGGTACAATCGTGGTGTAACAGCATCCGATATTGCAAATTTAAGCGAGGATGGAGGTAAGACGCAAGTGCTATTGTTAGCAGTCGCGGCAGCGCTAGTTACAGTAGGTGCTGTTTCGTTGTTAAGTTAAAGATTATATTATACAACTTAATCACATGATTATCAGCACTTTAAAATTTCTCTTCCAAGTGAATTTACGTTTCTAGAATACGTTGAAAGATAAAAACATGATATCTCCAACAGAAAAAATCTGCGACAGCGTTTGCCCGAAAGTGTATCGAACATTTTTTCAGCAAAACTTAGGCATTGCACCGTGAAATGCAATTGGAAAAACTCATAGTTTTGGGTTTTCACATTCTTCTATTTCAAGCATCATATGAAGTATACTGATTCTTACTACTGGAAACTCTTTTCCAGTTTTAGGACAAGTTAAAACACCTTTAACTATTAATAAGTGCACATTCATTAACACATGATACAGTGCTTTAAGAAATACAGGGACACCTGCGGATTTGTGCCAAATCCATATTTGACGTCATCATGACAAACCAAATGTAGAAATGTCCAAAAGTCGTTAATTAAGGATAATAGAAACGAACATCTTAATAATTCTTGTGTATCCACAGGGTTTTCGGGTTTTGGGGATCCTTGTCACCGGCATGCCACGTGTTCAGCATGCCGCAAAAAATGCCGTTTACACGCTACAATCAACAAAAACAAACACAACAACCCACCTAATGCATTGAACGTACCTATGTCGGAACCGCCATGTTAAAAGATTACGAAAAAAGGAGACTTGAGGCTTGAAATATGGTTAATTGTTGTTTTGTCATCGTGGCTGCTTTTTTTCGTGATGGCTGATATGGTTACATGCAACACAAAACTCTTTTTATTCCTAACCTTAACTCCACACAAACTCCGTGCACAAGGCTTCGCACAAAACTCCAAAAATCCAGCAAAAACTGGAACACAACTGGAACACAACTGGAACAAAATTAGACATAAAAAATGCACATTTTTCCTAATTGATGACGTAATCATTTTTTGGGATGATGGATTGTATATATAGCATATATACGCGGCATGCTGAACACATGGCATGCCGGTGACAAGGATCCCCAAAACCCGAAAACCCCGTGGATACACAAGAATTAAGATGTTCGTTTCTATTATCCTTAATTAACGACTTTTGAACATTTCTATATTTGGTTTGTAATGATGACGTCAAATAAGGATTTGGCACAAATCCACAGGTGTCCCAGGTACTGGATCTTCTGCAAGTGATGTGGCAACATATTCAAACCCAAATCAGATGCAGGATGCACCCTGTACCAAGTTCGGCCACTCCATTCCAAAGAGGGTACATAACTTAGCAAAAATGTAGAAAATGAGGAATTAGTAGTTTAGAGGAAGGCATAAAAAGCCATTTAACAGGTTATGAGGGTAGACTCCAACTTCCTAACAGGCCAAAAATAGTAAAATTAGAAAAACCGTATTTCACTATTTTGCTGGAGTTAGAATGTGGAGTCTAACCACATAACCTTTTACGATGTTGTTCAAAACTAACACACAGCCATTCCTTTTTGTGATACCTTTCTTCTTTACACCACATGCATCACTAAAATAATCAACCAGTGGTCATTGTGTCGTCAAGTACTGTAGCCATCATTACTAAATGACAACAATTCTATGGTAATGTTCACATCCGTAGAGGCTTCATAGAAGAGACAGTTAACATCCATCATATGACGCCGTACTACAAATGCACACAGGACAGTTCGGGAAGGAAATGAAGTACACTCTCTGTAGGACACTCTTGAGGATGGCTGGTTGATGCATGGACAAGCAGACAGACTCCATAAAATTTACCATTTACTAAGATTTCCTGATTCTTTACTTCTTACTAAATTGCCAGATTTCTCCAGCATAAAACTAGATCTTTAAACTAGCTCATAATTTTCATCACCAAACAAAAGTCTTCTTTTCATTTTTGTGCTGATTGTCGGATTGTTGTGCTGTGCCGCCATTGACACTAGCAGCATAGGGCACCCAGGAAGCGGTGGATGTTCAAAACATTAGTCTGGAAAAGCAAATCAAAACATTAATACAAAAGAACAATCACGCCGGAACTACCAACACATCAAAAGGGATCTTACTGATATCACCCGAAGCTTCATAACTCACATCTCAATTCCTGCAGATGAACAACCCCCCTGACAGAGTGTCCAATGGAAAGAGATCTGAGCTGCCAACAAAATTTTCAAACAACTCCTCGAATACTCAGAAGACCACTATCAACTGGCACAAAACACTCCATTTGGTAAAAGTATCAGAGCTACTCATCTTGGACTCAACTGTACAGGCTTAGTTGCTCATGACATATTAGGCAGCCAATATGACTAGAACTTGGATGAGTTACATGAGGAGGCCAAAGAATTCATTCAAAACCTGAAACAACAAAATGGTCCACAAATGAAGACAGCTATAAGCCCTGAAGAGGTCCAAAGCCTATACAGGACATGGAGTGAATGCACCTCTACATCCCAATTCAATATCCATATCGACATCTACACAGCTATGCTTCCGAGCGAGCATCTCCTTAATATTCTCACCATCAAAATGAACCTTCCAGTAAAGCATGGCATAATGCTATGAAGATGGGAACACTCTACAATGTGTATGATTGAAAAGGACTCTGGCTCTCCCAAACTCCATAATCTCCAACTTATACATCTATTTGAAGGTGATATGAATGGACTTGCACTATGCTGACAACAAATTTGAAAAGTGATAGAAAATGATTGGAAAATGAAGTAGAGTTTATTGGAGTGAATAAATTATGAGCTATTTTAGATTTTAAGTAAAATACCCGACAATTCACCGATTCATCTTTGTGACCCAAAAGCAGTACGGGATCCTACGGCGGATCTACTTAGAGTTCGGATTCCAACGGAGTTCGGTTTTAACATGTGAACCAAACTCCCCGAGCCAGCCAATCGGAGCGCTCCATGTCAGGCGCGTCACTGTGTTCTGCTGCAGAGTGGATTTCAATACGCTTCGCTCGTGACGTCAGCGTTCGCATCATGACATCAGCGTTTGCAAGAATGTTGTGCATCACTGCGCGTTTGTGTCTGTCCGCTCAATGACATCATCACGTCATCTCGTCTGTCCGTATGATGGCGTCATCACGTCATCACGTCTGTCCGGTCCAAGACGTCATCGCATCACGGTCCGTCCGTACTACGGTTGATTGACATATCGCGCGAGTCTCGCGACTCGCCTACTGCAGGACTAGCCAAAATCTTATGGGCCTGCTGATTTATTCATCATTGTCAACATCATAATTACCTTCACAAAAACCAACATGGATTCATCCCTGGATCAGAAACTCAACATGTGCTATTAAAATTTAGGCTAACAGTTGAATTGGAATTCATAATGCAACATAATCTGGGTAATAATAACAACAATGCAGAAGCCTGCTATGATTGTATCATTCCAGCCATCAATGGTATAGCTCATCAATCCTACAGTATGCCAGAGAAAGCCATTAGGCTTCAAAATCAACTTCTAATCAACATAAAATACCATGTCTGTACAGCCCATGGTACATCTACAAACTAATGGACAAACAGCCTGACAGATCCTAAGATTGACTTGGGCCAAGGAGGAGGATGGTCTCCTCCAGGCTGGGCCAGCATAAGCTCCATTATGATCAAAACACATGAGCCTCTTGCACCAGGTGGCATTACTCTTCCTGCTATTAAAAACACACATTGATCAACTTACTACACTGTAGATGCATATGCAAATGAAGCCAATAATGGAGTTAACAATGCCCTTCTTCAAGACAATACTAATTACCTTGTGCTCACCAAGGACCTAGAAACCTCCTCACAACAATGGGAAGAACTCCTTAATGTAACGGGAGGATTGCTCAATCTGAAGAAATGTTTTTGGGCACTTTTAACATGGAAGTTTGACAATGACTTCCCTGTTGCAAATACCATTGCCAAAAATCCTGCATAATTAATCAGCTTGAAGCAAATGAAGCCTTTAAACTGCTAGGAGTCTGGGTTCAACTATCCAGGGAAATGATGACTCATCTTAAATACTTACAAGATGAAATATCATCACTCACGAGACATATACGGGCATGTACCTTGACCAAGTTTGAAGCCCTCATGGCCTATAAACAAGTTGCCACCAAAAAAATTGAATATTCACTACCTATGACAATATATGATACATCTGACATCAATCAACTTCAGGCCTCTCTCCTTCCCTCCTTCTTGGCATCCTGCGGATATCACAGTTAATTTAAAAGAAGCCTAGTATTTGGCCCAGTCAAATATGGATGTATGAACCTTAACCATCTTACTATCACTCGGGGAATAGCACAACTGAAATACCTGATAAGTCACATAAGGCAAGGCAAAATCAATGATATTCATACTCAAACAACTTCAACTATTTGCAGGTACTGGTGTCCTGATACTAACAGACATCTCATCAAAACTCTCTTACCTTCCAAAATGTTGGTTCACCACTATTAGGAATTTTCTAAAGTCCATTAATGGGAGCATAGAAATGCCTTCAGTGTGGACACCAGACCCTTTAAGACAACAAGATTCACTTCTTATGGATGTGTGCAATGACTGGACCACATCTCACACAAAACATTTGTTGCCTGAACGCATGCTGTCTATGGCTTAGAGTGCTAACATTACTCAAACCAATGGTAGCCATCCACATTCTACCTTGGTTACACGTAATAGCAGTTGACTTCCAACATCATACAACTGGCCAAGACAACCTTATCCCTCAAGCAAATGATGGAAACTCTGGTAACAGGCAATTCAAGCAAATCTGGTTGTCAATAAGTCAAGCATGTATGAATTAAAGTAACCATTAGGATCATGGCATACACTACCAATGATCTATTACCACTCACAAGTGGATCCAATAACCAATGTACTATACATACAAAACAATATATCTACTCCAAATATGTACTCTAAGTTCCTTCCCTACTCCTCCAGGAGTACCAAATACCATAAAGCCAATATTGACACCTTCTTCCTACCAGACATAACTATTCCAGTAGACATCACAGAAACACACCCCGTGCACTATATAAGGGACCATCATGTACACTACAACCCCCCACCCCTCTACTATGTCCAGCAAACTTTCATGAATAGATATAGTCTCTTGATGAGGCAGTGTGCAATCTTCTTAAATACACAAATCCGGCATTGTCACCATCCAACATAGCATCTATGATCCAACCAGGTGAACCTCTCACTATTGCAACTGATGGTTCTAAAAAGGGACAAACAGGCACATGTGCATGGATAATTGAAACCAATGACCACACCACTATATATGAAGGCATGGGATTAGTTCATGGTCATAGCATAACAATGACATCCCACAGAATGGAACTGTATGGTATGACATCTGCTCATGAACTATTGTACCAACTCTGTCTGTACTAAAAAATAAACATTAGCAACACTGAAGTACACTCCATATGCTACAATGTAGAATGTGTTAACAAGACCAACATGGCCAAACATAATCTTAGCGGTACAAGCAGATTTCTATCCCCTGATTTAGACACATAATATCACAGGCACCCTTTTCTACATCATTGTCATGGGTCAAAGGACACCAAGATTCCACAAATACTAAGGAGCCCCTAACCCATACAGTACAACTTAACATTGCTGTAGATGAACTAGCAGACTTTGCCCATACAGCCTGCACACCAAGCAAAGACAACGTTGCTCCATTCGCTACTATGCTCATATCCCTAAAACTGGGTCACAGCTGGGTTACTTCCAAAATGAAAGCATGTATAGAGGACTCCATATATTTACCACAACTACAGCTCCACAGACCCAAGAAATATAACTGGGACGCAAATGTCTGGGACACAATTGACTGGAGTGCATTCCACAAGGCACAGAAATATGCAAGTCCTGGTATCACAAGATTTTGCCATTGCTTTGTCAATGAATGGCTGCCAGTGGGAAACCACACTAAATACTACTCTTTGGATAACAATGCATGGTGTAAGAGTTGTTTACAACTGCATGCCAAAACAAGTGAACATCTTTTTGATGCTCCAATATATGTTGCGGACACAAGAACAGACAACAAGTCATCATCTTATGGACAAATCTCTAGAAAAACAAAATATACAAACCTCTTGCCAAAAGCATACAAATAAACCTCCTTAACTAGTCCAAAGGAGAAGAGCTATACTTTCCTCCACCACTGCCTAATTTAACTAGGACTGACACACTTCTGATCGCAGCAATCCAAGAACAGACCATCATTGGGTGCTGGCATCAATTCAAGAAAGGTTGGATTTCATCCAGCTGAGCACAGACACAAGAATCTTATTTTTCCCATCTATGTATTAGAGATCCTACCATAGACGGATGCAGGAAAAATGGAGTGACCTGGAGTAAATATCTGACTAAGAGCATACACAATCTATCCTATGAAACCTGGATGTTCCAAAATAAAGATATACATGGTCATACAAAAGACGAAGAACAACTTGCTCAACTTACCAAAATATGACAACAGGTTAGAACTATCATAGCCATCCAATCTATCTCACCACCATTCAATGGAGACACTTCAATACCACCCTTCAAGACAAGATGCAAGATACACACCAGTCCCTCTATGCCTGGATAACTAATCTGCAAACAGCCCTTCAAGAAATTGAAAAGCAAGAAATGAGAATATCATACAATGGATAACATGGTACAATATTGACATATGATTCATATGATATGAATCTCCAAGCATACAGTGTGCTTGGTCTTTCTGTTTTCCTCTAGGTTCTGGTTTCCGAACTGCTGAGATGCACAGATCCGATTAGTAGATTAGCTACTGGTAGTTTATGAATGGATTTAAAGACTTTATTTAAACACATACCTCTTGTCCTGCCAAGATCAAAATACTGGAACCCCATTTTGGACCAGACCACCGCAACACTGCACCAAACCTCCTCCCAGATGTTAAAGAAACACCTCTGAAGCCTTGGATTGTTGTTGGAACATCACAGAACAAAGATAAAAGGCATCCTTTTTTGCATTTTTTGGATGGAGGGCCAGGCTAAAAAGAAGTCAAATTTTAAAGGGCTTGCATATAATGCATTTTCCAGATGAAAGGATGGACTAAAGTGAGCTCAAATTTTAGAAAGCTTGCAAAAAAGATGATAACTGCCATATAATGTCCAATTATGGTATGAAAACAGACTAGACTGATCAAATTGAAAAAAAAGCAACCATGGCACTGTTATGACAAGATGGCTCCTTTCTTACAAGAACATGACAAGAAACCTCTTCTTGACACCATCAAGGGAAACCAATCGATTCCCCATTTTCATATTAATTGTTGAGTGTGTGTTGATAAGTTCAAAATCTGGATTAAAGAGGAGAAGTCTGTTTTTTTTTGGTAAACCAACTTTGACGTTGATGAACTTCTGGACAAGAACATAACAATAATACTATTATCCAATCCCATCAATGACCATTTGATTTTCCATCCAATTGTTAATATTTGGTGGATTGTTGCTTGATTTCATTATTGTTTGATGGGCATCTGTGGCAGAACATGGAGGTGTTCATCATGGTGACATTGAAAACAGAGTGCAAAATACAGTATCTCAACAACCAGTCAGAGTCAAGACCTCAGACCACCACTGTTCTGTTTGTCTTGTGACGTAGATTCTGTTTCTGGATATTATTTGGCAGTTTTGAGGCTTGCAAGCTATTTTGGGCATTTTTGGATCTGAGCAGGAAATCAGGGTCTGAGGGGTATGTTTTTTGTGGCAACAGTTCATACATAGTAAAGGGGGCTTTGGTTTGGTGCTTATATTTACTGTCTGTCTGTTAATAGTTGATGCATCCTCAATACGTTTCTCATGGAGGTCGCCATGGTATCCAAATCAAAATCTGTTTCAGGGGTGCAGAACCCAATTTCATTATCTTCTGTGCTGCCAAAACGGATTTTGGATTTTGTTGCCATGGCAACCTCCATGAAAAAAGTATTGCCATCATTGTCATTTGTTTGTCATCATTGAGGGCTTTTCATCTCAAAATTCATAGTCGGTAATGCTATATACATGACCATATATAATCCTTCAATTTCCCCCCAGAAAAATTACTTAAGAAAAATAAATTACATGGAGTATCCCACTGTTTTTACTACTTATGTTTTTTTTAACGGTCTTTCCATATTTTTATATGCTGAAAGAGACTAAGAAAAAGAAACATAAAGTGCAGTATGAATCGGATTCCTCATCCGATAACAAACCAAGCTCGTACTTCACTCAACATATTAACCATGAGGTGATGACATCACAGAAAAGCACGTGTGGTGACAAGCTGCATCAAACAACATGCTGATATCACTGGCAAAGTATGAGTGGTGATGCTCTGAAGCAGCATGACTCCAGTCATGACGCATCAACATCAGAACGTGGCAACAAGCTGTCACTCCAGGGCAGTATAACTCTAGTTGTTACACCAAACAGGTGATCTGGAAGGCAGTCATTGGCTGCTTTGGGAAGTTTGGTTCACATATTAATCCCAAATCCCACCAGATCTGAACTCTAAGTAGATCATCTGTAGGATCCTGTACTCATCATAGGTGTCAAAGATCAAGTGGTGGATTGGTGAGTGTTTTTTAAAAGTAGTTAAAATAGCTCATAATTTATTCACTCTAACAAAGTCTAGTACTTCCTTTTCATAACTATTGTCAGCATAGTGAACAGTGTTAAGACTCCATGCAAAATGTGATCAGTATCTAACAACTATCATTTTTATTTGATTGACTCACCATGAAGGTTGCTGTTCCCTTCCAAGGCAATGATTGGAGCTACCTGCCACCTCCTATTGCACTTGAGATTCCAAGTACAGAAGAGTGTTCTATGCCACTAGTGTTGACGGTGTCACAACACAACAATAAGACAATCAACACACAAATGAAAATAAGACTTTTGTTTGGTGATGAAATTTATGAGCTAGTTTAAAGAGTTAGTTTTATGCTGGAGAAATCTGGCAATTTAGTAAGAAGTAAAGAATCAGGAAATTTAGTAAATGGTAAAATTTATGGAGTCTGTCTGCTTATCCATGCATCAACCAGTTATCCTCAAGAGTGTCCTACAGAGAGTGTACTTCATTTGCTTCCCAAACTGTCCTGTGTGCATTTGTAGTATGGAGTCACATGATGGATGGTAACTGTCTCATCTATAAAGCCTCTACGGATGTGCACATTACCATTCATAAATACTTGTAGCACTTCATGAGGACCTGTACAAGGACAGTCCATCTTAGGTACTATTCCTGGCTTCTCTAGTGTAACTAGGTCACCTACAGAATATACATGGTGTTGCTGGTTACAATTTTCTCTTTGGTTGTTTTGGTTAATTAATGTTTGTTTCTTGTTATGGATACATGTCCAATTTTCTCTAAATGTAATTGGTAGTAGCATGTCACATCCAAATACTAATTGTCCTGGTGTGGCTTCTAGTGTAGTATGGTAAGTGCTGTGTATAGCCCACAACATGGAACTAAGTATGTTGTCCCATGGTTCATCATCTCCTTTACTAGGTTGATTGGTGGATTCACTTACATCAAGTGCAAGTAGGGAGTTACCTATGACTTGGTGTATACTGTTTGATTGGGGATTATAAGTAGTAGTCGGCTTTTTACCAAGACCAAAGTTTTTCCATGTCTGTTTGAAGATGCCCTTAAGCTCTGAGCCACTGAGCCATTTTCATATCCTAGGGACCTTGGTTGTGGATACAGGCATAACCATGTGGAGTGGAATGCTTCTATTATGGTGTCAGCTGTTTTGTCTTTAACTGCTTTGATTTTGTACCAGCCCGTGGCAGGGTCTATCATAGTAATACATTGTAGTGTTCATGTGCCTTAATTGGGCTTAATAATATATTTTCCAATTAGGTCTATATGGACTTGTTCCCATTTCAGGGTTTCAGCTTCTTTAGGAGGTAAATGCACGTATTTCTTATGTTGCATTTTACACAGCTGCCATTGTTTACATGTCTTGCAGAAGTTCTGTTCATGCTTTCTTAGCCTGGACCAAGTAAAGTTTTGTTATATGCTGGTTGCTTCTGTACATGTTCCACCTTGATGTGCTAGGTATTCATGATACCACGCTACGGCATGTTGTTGAAGTTTCTATTGTATGTATATTTTTCCTTCAAAGTGTACAAGAGGTTTGCCTTGGACTTCTCTAGTTGTGAATATACCTTGTTTGGCATTTTGTATTAGTTTTCTAAGTGTTCTATCTTTTTTTTGGTGCCTCATGCCTAGATGAGAAAAATTCTTGCCTACGTTTTTGAGTACCAGTTCAAAGACCTCTTCAGGATCTTTCTGGGCTGGTTTCTTTAGGCTGGCATTTTTGCTCTGGTGATTGGCATTGGCTGCTTGAAACAGCTGCTTTGCTTTGCCCTTCAGAAACGTGAGCACAATAAAGGTTTTGGACACGGCTTTGGTGAGGGGATAATCCCACTCAACCTCAGTAAACTCAATCCTCCACTGGATCCAATCTTCAGCAGATCTATCCTCAAATTGTTTGACACACATTTTTCAATGGTCTTAGAATCTGAGCCTTCATCAGATAGATCAATGCGGACCTCAATGATCTTGTACACATCCTTGTCATCATCTTTTGACTTTGAACTCTGCTTCTTCATTTTCACAAAAGGGATTGCAGGAGGATTCAATAGGGTCTGCTGTTGACTAAACTCCAGAGTTTTCTTCTGAAACTCAGTGGAGGAGTAGGAAGTCTTCATGTTCTGAAAGTTTATTACCTCTGAAAGAGGGAGTATCATTACTAAGCCCTATGTTGCTAGTGTCAACCACAGTGCAACACAACAATCAGACAATTAACACACAAAAGAAAAGAAAACTTTTATTTGGTGATGAAAATTATATTCTTAGTTTAATCTGGAGAAGATCTGGCAATTGAGTAAGAAATAAAAGATTCATAAAACATTTAGTGAAAGGTAAATTGGAGTCTGTCTGCTTGCCCCTGCATCAATCCGTCATCCTCAAGAGTGTCCTATTGGCATCAAAGCTCAGATGCTGACACAATTGAGAAGAGAGCGAAACAATTTCAAGATGGATCCGCTGAAGAGTGGATCAAGTGGAGGATTGAGTTTGCTTAGGTTGAGTGGGATTATCCCCTCACCAAAGCCTCATCCAAAACATCTATACCATTGGCACTTTTGAAGAGCAGAGCAAGGCAGCTGTTCCAAGCAGCCAATTACAACCACCAGAGCAAAAATGCAACTCTCAAGAAACCAAATCAAAAAGATCCTGAAGCTCTCTTTGAACTGGTACTCAACAACATAGGTGAGCATTTTTCATGTCTAGTCATGTGGCAAGGTGCCAGAAGAACCACTTGAGGTACCACTTCGCCATGACCAGTGACTTCATGTTGCAAGAGTTTTTATAATCACACTGAAAGAGACTAAGAAAAAGAAACATAGAGTACAGTATAAATTGAATTCCTCAACCAATAACAAACCAAGCTCCTACTTCTCTCCCTAAATGTAAAAATAGTAGTAAAAACATTACCAATTACTTTACACTTACTTCCTACTTCCTACATCAACTCAAACCTTTTTCCAAACATAGCAAAAGTCTATGCATTGCACTACTGAAGTAGTAGATAAAATAATAAACCAAGATGGCAAGCTCATTCCTATGTAGATCCTACTTGACACGGGTACTACAGCAACAATCTTCGTCAAGGCCAGTACTTATAAAAACCCAAAAACTATGCAGTTGTCCACCATGAGTGTTAACTTTATCACTACGCAGAAAGCACAAGTAAAATTCACACTCCCAGAGATCACCAACAAGAAGATCATAATCTGGTCTTGCCACATAAATGAAAGTACAAAACAAGAGACTGTGCAGTATGAATTGATCATTGGAACCAACCTCATGCAGGCCATGGGCCTAGACATTCATTTTAGCATGTACCTATCAATGAAGCACCACAGCAAGGTTTCAAAGCCTGAACACATGGAAGCAATTTACCATATGGTTGTCAGCCATCTGTTCTCAAGGAAGTAGAATTATGCCAACCATCCATATTAGATGCTAACTATGATAAAGTTGTTTTAGGCAAGGCTGCCAAACATTGGACAAATTTAACGTATCACAATTAAAAAACCTGCTTAAGTGCCTACAAAAGTACCCAGAAGCCTTTAGAAATGGGATCAGCACACTCAAGATCAAGCTAGTTAGGCTAGAAGTAACCATATCATGCCAGGCCATTCCCAGTACCACGTTCCTTAGAAGGGACTACTGATTTGGAAATCAATAGGCTAGAATCAATAGGTGTTTTAGAAAAAAACCATGATAGTGAGTGGGTAGCCCCCACATTTGTTGCACCAAAGAAAAAGGGCACTGTACATATCGTAACTGACTTTTGAAAATTCAACAAGCTAATTATAAGGAAACCATTCCCGTTACCAAAAATAGCTGACCTACTACTAAAATTTCAATATGCAACCACAATTGATCTGAGTATGGGTTACTATCACATTCTGTTAGATCAGAAATCACAGGAACTGTGCACTACAATTCTAACATGGGGTAAATACAGGTATAAACACCTACCTATAGGTATAACCAACAGCCCTGATATCTTTCAGAAAATCATGAATGATGTACTAGGCAACCTATAATTTGAAAGGGCAGATATACTAGAAAATATTTTAATCATATCAAGGCCCACCTACAAAACTTTATTCCACCTTTGAAGACCACGTTACTTGCCCACCTAACTGAAGCTGGTTTTGAAGTTAATGTCAACAAATCCCATTTAGCCATGTCCCAGATAGAATATCTAGGCTGATGGCTAGCTTACAGCAGTATGTAACCCCAGTCTAAGAAATGGGAGGCAATACAGCATTTACAGCCTCCTTAAGGAAATTATTAGGCATGGTTAACTACTATAGCGATATGTGGCAAAGATGAAGTCACATCCTAGCCCCACTAACGGCTGTGGTATCAAACAAGGACAAGTTTGTATGGGATAGTTCCTGTCAAAAAGCTTTTGAAAAGATAAAGGAAGTCATTCCACATATATACTGATGCAAGCAACTATCAATTAGGTGCGCTTGTCATGCAGGATGATAAGCCCCTTGTGTTCTATAGTAGAAAGCTTAAAGATGCCCAGAAGAAATATACTACTAACAAACAAAAACTACAATCTGTAGTAGAGACACTTAAAGAATTCAAAAACATACTATGTGGTCAAAAGTTAATAGAACACATGGACCATAAGAACATATTGTATGATAAACTTGCTAGCGATCAAGTATGCAGATGGTGTACAATGATAGAAGAATGACACAGAATTTGTCCATATTGTGTGTGAACAAAATGCCAATGATGATGAACTTTTGTGATTAGATGCAAGATGGGTAGATGATGATGCCAACAATGATAACTCAGTGCCAGAGCCCAGAACACCATGGAAGCGTATCCAATTACCCAACAGGAAATCAAAAAAATAGCAGTTCCGATATTCCCTCCTTTAATTGAATTGCACTGACAAAAGGATAGAATTCTTAGGAAACTAATGTGTAATGCCAAACCTGGTACATGCACAACTAGAGAAGTTGAAGACAAATCTCTTTTACATTTTGAAGGAAAAATATACATACCGGAGAAACTTCAACAACGCGTCGTAGCTTGGTATCATAAGTACCTAGCACACCCAGGTGAAACATGTACAGAAGAAACCATACAACAGCACTTTACTTGGCCCAGGCTAAGAATGCACATACAGAACTTCTGCAGGTCATGTAAACAATGTCAGCCATATAAAAATCAACATACAGACACTTACCTCTTAAAGAGGCTGAAACCCTGAAATGGGAACAAGTCCATATAGACCTAATTGGAAAATATATTATTATTTCCAATTAAGGCACATGAACACTACAATGTATCACTATGATAGACCCTGCTAAAGGTTCAAAATCAAAGCTGTTAAAGACAAAACAGCTGACACCATAATAGAAGCATTCCACTCCACATGGTTATGCCTGTACCCACAACAGCTTAGAGTTTAAAGGTATCTACAAAAAGACAAAGATCAACTTTGGACTTCGTTAAAAGCTGACTATTCCCAATCAAATGGTATCATCAAATGGGCACACCAAGTTATAGGTAACTCTCTAGGTGCACTTTACATGACTGAATCACCCAATCCACCCACAATAGGAGATGATGAACTCTGGGACAAAATACTTAGTTCCATAGCATGGCCTATACACAGTAGGTAGCACACTATGCTAGAAGCTAAACCAGGACAATTAGATTTGGATGTGACATGCTCCTACCAATTACATTTAGAGCAAATTGGGCATATATTCATAATAAGAAACAAACCTTAATTAACCAAAACAACCAAGGAGAAAACCATAAATGGTAAAACTACACATATTTGGTAGGTGACCATGTTAAATTAGAGAAGACAAAAAAAGTACCTAAGATGGACCAACCTTATACTCATGAAGTTATTCAAACTTTTATGAAAGGTACAATTTGCATACATAGAGGCATTATCGAAGAGACAGTTAACATTTGTCATGTGACGCTGTACTACAAATGCACACAGGACAGTTTGGGAAGTGAATGAAGTACACTCCCTGTAGGACACTCTTCAAGATGGCTGATTGATGTGGGAGCAGGCAGATGGACTCCAATTTATATTTTACTAAATATTTCCTGATTCTTTACTTCTTACAGAAATTGCCAGATCTTCTCCTGATTAAATTAATAACATAATTTGCATCACCAAATAAAAGTCTTCTTTTCTTTTGTGTTGATTTTTGTCTGATTGTTGTGTTGTGCCACCATTGGACTGACAGCAGCATAGGGCAGAAAAACCCAGGAGCAGATGAAAAGTCTAAGCTCTCCAGAGTTGTTCCAGGATTAGGTTAACCAACTTGTGACATTTGGTCTCTAGACTCCATATAGACCCAAAAATCATATTTTTAAGTTATGAATATATTTATGAATAGATAGTTTTCTATACTTCAACAAATTGTAATATATGTATCTATACTTTTATAATTTTATGCTACTAGCATATACACCTGGTATATATCCATATGTTAATATTTTGTATTACAGCAGGGACTACTTGTAAAACTTGATCTGTGACTGAGAACACAACATATTGATAGCATTAGGACTCCTTTTGCTGAAATTGTTGTGACTGAAAATTCTGTGGCTCTCAGTGTGCAGAAAGGCTTGCTTCATCATCAATTTCCTCATTTTCACCCTCAAAATCTTTGTCTGATGACAACAACTCACAATGATCAAGTAAGTCCCTCTTGAGTATTTCCTCTATGATAGCATCATGGTAATCATTGCCCACTCTCATTGCATTTTGGGTTTTTGCATTTCTAACACCACAGGTCCTTGGTAGTATGTTGGTGCTGCTGATTGGTTCAAGTTCAATATCTGTTACAATGACCTGCTTCATGTGCACAGTAGTCAAGATTTCCATAGAGGTGTGCCACTGCTTTGCACAAGGAACACAGTTGAAATAAAACCAATTCTCCAGCTTTGAGGTCAACAGGAGAATTAAATTCCACAAGCACTGTATCCTCCTGCAATATGTATGGAACTGAATCCCACTTCACCAAATAATAACCATCTGCATCAAAAAAATCAATTGAAAATGCACCAACTTTCCCAACAATCAACCTTTCTGCCATATGTTCAGCAATTCCCTCCAAGATAATCACCTGTGCTTCCTCAAACTCTCCATCATTCTCTGCAGAAGTCCTTTTCAACTCAACAATATTCCATTCTTTGTAGCTTTCCAAAATGTCCTTGTAAACACAGTCTGCTGCAGTTTTGTAACTAGCTCGATCTTTGGAATTTTTGGTTGGTTTCTATGGTTGTTCTAGTTGGCTTAAACAGGCAGAACACAAACATGGGATCCTTATAATTGTAATTATCCCAAACCCTAAATCCTTATCAGCTCTAAAATGGTAACATTACATTGTAACGTTTCCCTGCGCAAATCCTGTTGTCTTGACCTTAACTTTACACCATTGTAGTGCCTCTGTTTTACAGTACTGTTGTCTTTACTTTTTGCATGTTTGACATCACTTTTAACACCATTGGCTCTTGCCTCAAAACTACATAACCTAGCACATTCTTCAGCTAGGGATTTTGATGCTGTTTCTGTCATAGATTTGGCTGCCATCTTTGCTTCTCTCATATTGGCTTTGGGTGTGCCAATTAAGCACATGCACTTTGATAAGTACATTTTGTTTGCTGCATTGATTCCATCCACTATATCCTTTCCATGGTCAGGCGCTCCAGTGACGATGTGTCACCACGTTCTGATGTGACGCATCACACTTTGGATCATGCTGCTGCAGAGCATCATTGCCTGTGTTTTGTCTGTGATTTCAGTGCCTCTTTGTACACAGTGCATAATTGCACGTGTCTTGTCTGTGACATCAGTGCATCATTGTATGTTGGTACTACAGTTGATTGACATAATCATGTGCAAGTCCTACCAGTAGCATGACTTACCTACTGCACCTCTCCATGTCCAGTGACCTAGTACGGGGACTGTCTTATGCAGCGGCTGTGTGATAAGGCAGCATGCAATGTATATTGATCCTGTTTAGGATTTGACCGCATCGTAGCATCATGGTACCATTACAGTGTACTGTGATTAGTCCATTGCAAGGTTGTTTGATTCATTCAATAGTAAGACCTTGTCGTTTAATTGTGCTTGATTCTTCTAGCGTTTTCACACTGGTTATTGCTAGCAATCCTAGCTTGTTTGCTACTATGTATGTGTTCCCAGTCTTGTTTAGACAGTACATTTTGACCATATCTTTGTCAGTGATATAGACTTTGGGGACGGCTTCCTTGTTAGTATCGATCAGATCTAGACAGGAGAGCACCTCTGAGACAATGTTATGTTTGCCTTAATATATCTTATTTCAGGTGCATATTCTTCTGTGAACATGTGCCACTGTATGTGTCTACTGGTTAGGCAGTTGTCATAGGTGAGATTCTTGTGGTCCGTATGTATGTATGCATGATAATACTTTGGCCTAGTAGGATGTATCAATATTCCCTGAGTACTTCTACAATCAACAGAAGTTCTCAATTGCAGGTGTTTTAGTTTGGGAGTTGGTAAGTTTCCTACTATAGAATACTATAGGCTTGTCATATTGGGTGATAACAGCCCCAAGTTGGTACTTACTGGTGTCAGTGTATTTGTAAAAAGGCTTAGTAAAGTCAGTAAAGTCCAGGTATGACAACAGTACTTCTTTGGCTATTATATTCTTAATATTGTCAAAGGCTGTTTGTTGTTCTTTGCCCCATTTGAACTTAACCCCTTTGCACATGGGATCTATGTATCCCCATTTGTTTATAGTAATTGACCATCCCTACAAAGGATAGTATTTTCTTAGTAGTAGTAATAGATGCAATGTTTAGTATAGCAGAGACCTTATGGTTGAGAGACCTTATGCCCTTATAACAGACATGGAAGCCAAGGTAGTCCATTTTGGTTCATCCAAAGAAGGATTTCTCAGCATTGACTTTAAGTCCTGCTTCCTGTAGTCTTTGTAGTACCAGGTCCATCTTGTTTAGATGATTGTCAAAATTGTTTGTTGTAAGGAGCAATAGATGGTATGAGAAACCTTCAAGTTTTGTAAGTAGTTCCTGAATATTTGGAATAGGGAATGGATGTTGTATGAAACATTAATTCACCTTCCAGAAGTCAGAAATAAACCTGATAGTGTCCTAGGTCATGGGAAACTAGGGCCTCCCATTCCAACCTATTTACTTTTTGTAGTACTCCTATGTGTATTGACCGTTCTACTTCTTCTCTAAGTAGTCAATCATAGGCATAGGGCACAAGATCGGCTTCACCATGGTATGGTTTGGAGCCTTCTCTTATTTCAATACTTACTGGGTCAATCATATACGTACTAGCTGGTCTATTTCTTCTCTAATGTAGAGTACCTGGTAGGTCGTACCATGGTATGATTTGGAGCCTTCTTTAATTTCAATTCTTACTGGATTGATGTTCCACATGCCTAGAGTACCATCAAATAAAGGTTCGTATTTCTTAATTAGTGTGTTTAGATCTTTTCTGTCCTTGGGGACAGATGCCAGCACAATCAAGTTACTTTGTCTAAGTCAGCCTTGTCATACATTGCGGCCAGTATCCTGTTCATGACATCTGTGGCTACTTGTACTTGTTTAGGCTTGGTGAGTTCCTGTAGCATACGATATGATTCCTTAATCTCATAGTCAGTCCATTTCATTGGGACTTCAGTGTCCTCCCAAGTCATTACCCACTGCTTATAGTCAAGAATCCTCTTCTAGGAGCTTGCATCCGATTTTCATATTTTATGATGAATGACCTATTGTCTCGTCAACATGACATTTCCTTTCAATGACCTTGCAGTCATCAAATTTGGAAATTTGAGTATTGTATGGACATTTTGATAGGTTAAAAATTTCATGCCCTTCGTCTTCCAGAGTGTCTTGGGCACAGGTTTACACTCAAGCTTCTTTTTGGTAAATTTCTTATTTACTATAGTGTCTGAATCTAGTAGTACCTTAAGTGGCTTTGCTTTCTGCCTGTATCCTCTGTATACTAGCATCAGCGCAACTGTCACTGGGAGAGTATGCCTAGTTTTAGGCTTTTTCCTTGGGCTATGCAAGTCTCTGAAGGTATTACAGGAAAGGTGATTAGTTGTAGAGTAGTTATGTAACTGGTTTTCTATGTTATTTACTACAGGGGTATTATCTCATTCCTCCTTGTTATTGATTCTTAAAGTTTTGAAGTTGTAGCATTTTTCAACATGGTCATCAGAATTCTTGTTGTTATCTTCACATTTACACTTGTTCTTACTTGACAAGCCCTTAGTCAATACGTCTTTGACTTGAGTTGTGATGGCATTCAATTCCTGTTTATTGTAATTGTTGTAGCACTGGCATTTGTACTTAGGCTGTTCCTTCTTGCCATCTTTCTTATGTTGATTGATGATCTTGTCCAGGGCACAGCATTTGCTGGTATCATGAGAACTGTTCTTATGAATCTTGCAGTACTAACATTTGCCCTTAAGTGCCTTCTTGTCTTTACCACCCTGGCCATTAGTTGGATTGTTGGCTTTTTCCTTGCAGACCTGCTTGTCCTTAGTCCTAGGGGCTGACAGATCTCCTATGTCGTCCGTAATTTCCATACATTACAGAAATTCCAGAAACGCTGGTAGGCCTTTGTCCTGATGGTCAAATCCCTGGCGTGTCATCTCCTTACTCCAAGAAGCAGGGATTATGAAGTCAAGAATCTTGAGTATTTCTTTGTTAGAAAGCTTAGAGTTTTTGTCTGCTCTGGGGAATTTCTCTAAGTAGCCATTTAGCGTGTGGAGAGCAGCTTGGTATTCTTTAGACATTAGCTCATGTGGCTTCCTGAGGAACCTGTGGATTTAGTATTTCTGCTTCATGAGCACCTTAAGTGGGAAGAAATGCTTGTTGAGGTCATCACTGACCAACTTGAAGTGCTATACTGTCTCGTTTCCGCATTGAGTGGCTGCCGCGTTGAACAGATGCAGACCTTCACCATGTAGTAAGGCACAGGCCATTGAGTAATGCACTGGCCCTGTTGTGATACACTGACTGCAAATCCCTTGGTCCAGGTTGTTGAACCAGCCCAGTAGTTCCCTAGGGAACCCATGACTAAAGTACAGGAACTGCATAGTGTACTTCTCTTTGGAGTTTTGGTCTCCGGGATTGGATAACAGGCTAATCTTGGCATACTGCACCTTAACTAGCGTCTGCTCTTCTGTACTTGGCATCTCGAGCATTGCCCTGGTTAGGTGTAACAACTTTCATGGTTGAGTTGCTTGGAATTGGAATAATATTTGATAGTTACTTACTGCTTTTTGCATGTAGTGTTAACACTATGCACTATGCTGACAACAATATTGAAAAGTGATAGGAAAATAGGTAGAGTTTATTAGAGTGAATAAGTTATGAGCTATTTTTTTGGTGCTCATGAAGCAGAAACGCTATATGCACCAATTCCTCAAAAAGCCATGTGAACTAACGCCCAAAGAATACCAAGCTGCTCTTCACACGCTTAATGGCTACTTAGAGAAGTTCCCTGGAGCAGACGAGAACTCTAAGTTCTCCAACAAAGAGATACTTGAGATCCTTGAGTTTGGAATCCTTGCTACTTGGAGCAAGGAAATGACACGTCAAGGATTTGACCTTCAGGATAAAGGCGGAATTTCTGGAGCTTATGGAAGTTATGGATGATATAGGAGACCTGTCAGGCCCTAAAACCAAAGATAAGCTGGCTCATAAGGACAGACCTAACAATCCAACAAAAGGCCAAGACAATAAAGATCACAAGTCAAACAAAGGCAAGTGTAAATACTGTAAGATTCATAAAAAAAGTTTGCATGATACCAGCGAATGCTGTGCCTTAGACAAGTACATTGATCAACATCAGAAAGATGGCGGCAAGGAAGAACAGCCAAAGTACAAGCGCCCGGGGCACAACAAGTGCAACAAGCAGGAATTGAACACCATCATGGTTCAAGTCAAAGATTTATTGACTAAGGACTTGTCTAGTAAAAACAAGGGCAAACACGATGATACTGACAAGAAATCCAATGATACCAATACTGATGTAGATCAATGCTACAACTTCAAAGTGATGAAGAATGAGATAATACCCCCGTAGCAAATAACGTGGAAAACCAATTATTTAACTACAAAACGCCTAAACATCTGTCTTGTAATACTTTCTGGGACTTACATTAACCGAGAAAACGGTCCAAGACTAGACACACTTGTCCGGTAACGGTCCTGCTAATGCTAGTAGGTAAAGGATGAAGGCAGAAAAATAAACCACTTAAAATACTTTTAGATTCCGGTACTTCAGCTACCATAGTAAATAAGAAATTTACCAAAAAGCTTAAATCTAAACCTGTACCCATAACACTCTGGAAGATCAAGGGCTGAAATTTTCCAACCATTCAAAAGGTCCGTGCAATATTCAAATTGCCCAAATTCGATGAGCGCAAGGCCATTGAACTGGAATGTCATGTCGGTGAAAGAGTAGAACAGCTTTAAATATATTACTTAAAAAGTACAAACCTCTATTCGATGGTACTCTGGGCATGTGGAACATCAACCTAGTCAGTATAGAAATTAAAGAAGGCTCCAAACCCTACCATGGGAAAGCCTATCCTATACCACATGTGTACAACTGACTACTTAGAGAAGGGGTACACCGGCTCATGCGTATAGGAGTTCTACAAAAAGTCAACAGGTCCAAATGGGCAGCACCTAGCTTCCCACGACCTAAGAAAAATGACACTATCAGGAACAAATGTATCATACAACACCTGTTCCCTATTCCTTATATTCAGGAACTACTTAGGAAACTTGAAGGGTTCTCATATGCATCATCCTTAGACCTAAATATGGGATAGTATTACATACGAATAGATGCAGACGCTAGCAAGCTATGCACAATCATGCTACCATGGGGGAAATATGAGTATTTATGCCTACCCATGGGAGTAGCAAGTTCAGCAGAAAGTTTTCAAGAGAAGATGAGCAAACTTATGTGTGGACTAGAATTTGTAAGCGTGTACATTGATGATCTATTGCTCCTTACAACAGACGACTTCGAAGATCATTTCCACAAGATGGATTTAGTACTACAACGACTACAGGAAGCGGGACTTAAAGTCAAGGCGGAGAAATCCTTCTTCCAACAAACTGAAACGGATTATCTTGGATTCCACCTATGTTGCAAGGGCATAAGGCCACTGTACCATAAGGTCTCTGCCATATGAAACATTACACCACCTATGACTACAGAAAAGATACGATCTTCCATAGGAATGGTCAATTTCTACAAGCAAATGTGGATACACAGATCCCATGTACTGGCTCCTCTAACTAAGCTACAAGGCAAAGGGGTTAAGTTCAAATGGGAAAAGGAACAACAAATAGCCTTTGATAACATAAAGAAAATTATAACCAAAGAAGTACTATTGTCATACTCGGACTTCAACAAGTTTTTTCACATATACACTGATGCCAGTAAGTACCAACTAGTTGCAGTTATTACACAAGATGATAAGCTCATAGTATTTTATAGTAGGAAACTTACCAATACTCAAACTAAATACAACACTCGCATTCAAGAATTATTATCAATCCTAGAAGTACTTAGAGAATACCAATACCTACTACTTGGTCACAAGGTAATTATACATATAGATCATAAGCAATAGTGACAAGGGATCCCCCCTCAGTTACCCTGATATTCTTAAATATCAACTAAAGGACAATCAACTCAGATGAGATGCACTTAAGAAGAAAGGTTTCACCAAACTTCTATTACATGGGGGTGGAAAATCTTACAGCCTTATATGCTACAAAAATAAAAAATGCGTTCTGTCAACCCTACAGAAATGTACGGTACAATGGTACCACACGTACTTATGTCATCCCAGTAAGACCCATACTGAAGAGACAATACGACAGCACTTATGGTGGCCTAAACTACACAAACACGTAACGACCTACTTCAAAATATGCCACATCTGTCAACTGAACAAGAGTCAAAGTAAGAAGTATGGACACATGCCTGAAAAAGACGCAGAAGCTATGCCATGGGACCGCCTATGTGTAGACCTTATAGGACCTTATACGATCTCAAGAAAAGGTCATAAGGACCTTACCCTATGCTGCGTTACTATGATTGACCCAGCTACAGGATGGTTTGAGATTGCCCCTTGGTCCAAAAGGAGCAGTATTGAAAAACAGTGGTTTGCATGATATCCAAAGCCTACGCAAGTCACTTCCTTAGTATGTTAGACAATGAATATCATGTCAAACATAAACCAATCAATACCAGTAACCCACAAGCAAATGCCATTGTGGAGAGGATACATCAAGTAGTGGTCAACATGATACGAACCCACGAGGTACAACACAGTACCAAAAAAAAACCTGGGCTGGTGTTCTTGCTGCTGTAGCATATGCTGTATGTTCCACTTATCATACTACTGTCCAAGCTACGCCTGGCTAGCTAGTTTTTGGTAGAGATATGATATTTAACTTTCAACATGATGCAAACTGGAAACACATACATAGTAGAAAACAAGCTAGAAGCTAGAATAGCTAGTAATATTCACCGCGAAAATGCTAAGAGAATTAAACAGGATTGGAAAGTAGGCAATAAAGCCCTACTAGAAAGCAATAAGTCCAACCCGCGTAAATACAAACAAACACACAATGGACCATTCATTGTTTGTCAAGTACACTGCAATGGTACCGTAACATTACAACGTGGACCAGTACTCAACAGAATCAATATTTGTCACTTTAAGCCTTACCAAGCTGCCGCTGCCACAAACACCCCCTAAGTACTAGATCACTAAACATGGGGGCGAGAGCAGTGGGCAAGTCATGAGACTCACGTGATATGACCAGATGTACCGTGATGCAATGACGTCATGAACTAGGACAGACTAGATGAAGTGATGACATCATCAAGTGGACAGATGCAAACATGCAGTGACGCGCTGTGTTCATGCAAATGCTGATGTCAAGAGCGAAGCATGTCAAAATCCACTCCACAGCAGAAGCATGATGAGTCACGCTGGAACATGGTGATGCGCCAGCCTGGTGCACTCTCATTGGCTGCCTTGGGGAGTACGGTTCACATGTTAAAAACAAACTCCATTGGAATCCAAACTCTAAGTAGATCTGCCATAGGGTCCCGTACTGTAATTGGGTTGAGATATTTTTAGCAACTAGTAAAAATAGCTCATAATTTATTCACTCCAATAAACTCTATCTATTTCATCAGAAAGGAAGTTCAAGCTACTCCGGGAAAAAGTCTGTCCGTTAGTCAATCAAAAAATTTCGTGCGTCACTGAAATT
>WKLE02001018.1:28076-41536 GCA_014885115.2 Asterionellopsis glacialis | reverse complement strand
TGAGTAAAGCTGCATTGCTTGCGATATATATACACTACACGGGGTCTATCCTTTCGCAGGGATGCAATCATTCTTACCTTAAATTCCGCACTTCTCTTGGCTTTAGAGTGTACCCCGTCAATGCTCTAGCCACAAGGCTAAATGCAAATACAATATCATTCCAAAACAATTGGCATCCCTTTACATAAAAGGAAATACCAGTCTTTGTTTGTTCCAATAATTCAGATAACCATCTTTGAATGGCTTCACGGTCATAGGTAAGACCTGCCACATAGTAATCAATTCCTAATCGCCGTTTGAAATCATTCAGTTGTGCCAGTACAACTTCCAATACATCAGCATCGACAATATCGCCTGCCTCCAATTGTGTATTCAATGATGCTATTTGTGATTCCAATAGTCCAAACTCAGCAACATTTAAACGATCTTGTAATGGTACATACCCCTTGAGAGCCATTTCACCATCCAAATACGTATAGATCCGTTCCAATTCATACATTAATGTTTGGAAGGACACTTCTTCTTTCTTTTTTTCTAATGATTCAGCTGATCTACGAATCTTATTTCGTAATGATGGGTCCAAGGTTGCCAAGTTAATCGTAGCTGCTGCTTGTCCTGCACTAATGGCAGAATTTAACAGTGCTGTATGTGCCTTTTGCATGTCATTATATTCTTCTAAGAGTGCCTCCAATTCTGTGTATTCCTTTCGAATAGCTTCCGTTTCTTCAATTTTGGCAGTTACAGCCTTTTGTTGACCATGATTATTGTGATTCACCTCTGATACAGCGCTATCACCGTCGTCGTCGTCGTCGTCAATCAGATCAGGATCTTGACCATTGATACGTGCCCATACAGATTTACCAAACTTCTTTAATGCAGCACGGTCTTGTAAGGCACCATCCCAGTCAATAGTACCATCTTCCCTTACATACAAATCAGTCGTTGTCCCTTCAATTTCTTTGGACGACGACAAATCTTGTTGTTGTTGTTTTGCATCTTTCTTACTATTTGTTTCCTTTTTCGGAATGTCTACACGAATTTCTGGTAATTCAATGTTATCAAATAATGTACCATCACCATTCTTGGATTCATTCGTTTCAATCAAAGTTTCCATAATGTCCATTACAGCACGACGTGCTGCCAAAATTCTCCTGTATACACGATCGTGATAACCATACACATAAAATATCAAAGCAAGAGTCCAAACAAATAGAGAAAAGTTAGAATGGATGGATAAAAATTAGTTTGTAGCTCCAATCAGGAAACCGAATATCATGGTGGGAAATGCACAGACACAGTTTTATGAAAAAGAATCCAAAGTAGTGGATGCACACTACTTACATCAACAATGCTTTACGTTGTTCAGGTGTATATGTTAAGCTTCCTGCACCATGAGGAGATGGAAATAACTTTTTATCTTCTTCATCATCGATATTCATAATTTCACAATCTTCCATGAAATCAATATCGCAATTCATTTCACGGATGCATTTATCTAATTTGGATAAAATATTTTCATAATCAACTGCACGCTTAATTTTTTTCTTCTTAACGACAACAGCTGGAGCTGATGATGATACCTTGGTGGTAGCCGTCGATGATGATGCAGAACCAATGGAACATGCAAATTCAGCTGCTGTTAAATCTTCCAATGTTTCACGAATCCACATTTTATCTTTAAGCTTTTTACTTTTGGGTGTGCTGTTCAGATCTGCTGCTTGAGCAAGATTAATAGCAGCAACAGAAGCCTCATTTGGTGATGTTGTACTTGACACAGTATCAATATTACTCTTATTATTTTCCGGTAAAGTAGAATCTTCATCCTTTTTGGACGATGATTTTGAAGATTTCTGTTTGTCCATCGAGGATGACGATGTCGATGATGGTGATGAAGCAGAAAGAGACAACGAGTATGGTTGTCGTCTCGGTTTCTTTTTTTCGTTATTGTTGATCGCATACAATTTTCCCACCAAATTTTTGTGATTATTATTATGTGGAGATCGCAATGGAATAAATGCAATTACCCATGCAGTTGGCATGCATAAAAAGATGACAGAAACAAACACATGCTTCATGTTGTTGCTGTAGTTTTTGCTTTCCTGCCCGTCGTATCGTCCTTCAAAGTATCCTTAGGCAATAAAGTTCAGAATCTCGATGGTCAAAGATAATGAGAGCGACGCCCTACACCACACTCGCGCTGCTGTGCTACAAAGCCACAGTTGAAGTTTTTTATGCTTGTTTGCTTTGTTATCTGTTTTGTGATTGATCTGTCGTCACTTCTTGTCACTCCGCGTGCTCTCAGAGTTCCAACCTGCCAGATGGCGATAAAAACATCTTGTGTGTTTTTCTTCGAAGAAACGAAGAACTTTCAGTATTTTTGGTACTTTTTCCTACTGACTCCGACTGCAACTAGTCCTACCGCCAGGTAAGCTCTGCAACTGAAGTGATGTGCTTGTGTAGGTCCTACCTGTAATACCCTACCGATATGTTTACGTTGGTGTCTGTTCTTTCGTGTTGTCAGGGAGTCAGTCATCAATGGACAGACGGGCAGAGCACTGACGCGTGCGTGAACAGATTATGAGATAGAGCGACAAAAAAGGAAAGTTCAACAAGAGGCATTTTTTGAGGACGAAAACAACAGGAACCTTCTCTGCACTCCTTATAGAATTTTATGAACCTTATATACTCTATAAGAAGTGTTTCTTTTGAAGTAGACTCATAACTCGTAACCTCCTTGTTCAGTCATACAACATCTATAATATTTACGTACAGTATAATAGACATTTATGACAGGAACAAAGCAATGCACCAGAACCCCACAAAAAAAAGGAACCGTGAAAAGAACACACCCATCAAAAAAATCATTACGATGTTATGTAGGACCTACGACCTACGAGTATGGATCTTTGCATTCGAAAGAGACATTACATCCGCATCGCTGCTGTGCCCATCATCCGCTTTCTTCATCTATCTTTGGGCCCTTCTTTTTAGGTGCGCATTGTTATCTCATCTTCAACATTGAACCTCAATCACACGGAAATCTCATTTCATCCGTCACAACACCACAAATTTCATACAAGCACACTAGACAGTACCTGTTACAACTCCAAGTGGGTGACAACATACTGTAGACTCCGTCATAATTGTTTTCACAAGGAATCATGATAAAATCGGTAGCAAAATCTTGCGCCTTTTGGTTGTTCCTCGTGATGGAAACTATAGTTATTACCAATGTCTCATCCTTTGTGGTCATTCCTACTACAACAACAACCACGACAAATGATAATAATCATCATAAGCATACTCACAATAACAAATACTTCCCCACGAAACCCAAAACGCAATTGTATGAATCAAGTATGTTTCCTCAACCCAATGTACCTAAATTGTTACCCTTGTCGAAACAAAAAAAGAAAAATTTAAAAACCTTTCAAAGATATTTAGAAATTGAATGCTGGAAACGTGATGAATTACGTAATTTGCAACCTGTCTTACAGGCTGTAGGTGATGCATGTAAACAAATCAACCGTATAGTGCAACGCGCACAGACAGATGATTTATATGGCGTTGCCCTTGGAGAAGATGGTTTGCCCTTGGATGATACCAACATTCAAGGTGAAGTTCAGCAACAATTAGATGTATTATGTAATACTATCATGTTACGATGCTTTTGCGGATGTTCCAATGCTATATCATCTGTAGCATCGGAAGAAGAAGATGAGCCAAGATCATGCGCGGACGTGATGGGTGATAATGCGTTTGCAGTAGGTGATTATGTTGCCGTCTTTGACCCAATTGATGGAAGTAAGAATATCGATAGTTCATTACCTGTGGGTACAGTCTTTGGAATCTTTCGACGTATTCCTGGCATTCCCTTTGATGAAGAATATCCTGAGGCAGCATTCCTTCAAACAGGTGAAAATGCTCTTGTAGCTGCTGGATATTGTCTTTATTCGTAAGTTGTGTGTATATATATACATGTTATTATTATTCGTCTGTGATGTTCAGCGTCTTTATCCAGATGTGCACATGTTTTTGTCTGTGGAATAACAACTTTGTTTCATCACTGTCTGCATACTTTTAAAAATGAAACTTACTTCATTCGGTTTCACCCTATGCAACACAACAATACTATAGTGCTACGACTGTACTTGTTGTGACACTTGGATCAGGTGTGAATGGTTTTACATTAGATCCTGACAAGGGAGTATTTTTACAAACTCATCCAGATATACGTATTCCAAGAGCAGGTCCAATTTATAGTTTTAATGAAGCTAACTTTCACAGCTTTCAACCAAGTGTTCAAAAATATTTAGATGCGTTAAAGGATGGATCAAGTTCCGTGGGAATCAGGTATGTATGTGGGGTGGTTTCAAGCAATGGAATGTTGTGTGTCCAAAGCAGTATTGCGTGTCAAAACGCAGAAACATTATGTACCATGCTTTGTTCATGTATCAGAATTCCCTTACACGTTGCTCATAAATACATCTCTTTTTTTGTTTTTTGATACTATGTTGCAACATAGATCCAATGCAAGGTATGTTGGTGCACTTGTTGCAGATGTGCATAATGTATTGATCAATGGAGGAATATATGGATATCCAAGTACGGATACCAATCAAGATGGGAAACTACGTTTGTTATATGAATCAGCTCCGATGGCCATGATCATGGAACAAGCAGGTGGTGCAGGTTCAACAGGTAAAGGACGGATTTTAGATGTTATGCCTACACAAATTCATCAGCGTGTCCCCACATTCTTGGGAAGTATTGAAAATGTCTTTGAATTAGATGAATATCATAAACGTTACAGCGGCACTGTCAATAGTAAAAGTGTTGGTGGAGATGGTAATAATGAAAGTTATTTAAAACCTACTACTACTAGCGCTAACGGCGATGGTGACATTGATGAGATTACAGATGATGAAACAATTTAAGTCGATTACCCAACACCTTGAATGTCAACGAGAAATTTGAGGATTTGGATATGAAAGTAGAAGTATCTAAAAGACCAAATTAAAATATTACTGAGAAAATTCAAAAGGTTCCATTTCTTGATTCGTGGGCGAAAATTAAATAAGCACACATTAACTGCGTCATTTATCTATATAATGTTGAAGAAGTATAAGCTGTGGCAGCTACAAACAGTACCTTTCAAAGTAAATATTTAGGTCCATTTGTATCGCATCAGTGACCGCTCCCTTTGTGCTGTAGCACAACTTTCATAGCAAGCCCCTTTTGATATAATATATAAGTGCTGGTATCTTTCACACTACCTATACGGCAGTTTCATGCAGCATCATTTTCGCAGTACTTAAGCCAATCTCCGAAGATGCAACATGACTGTTTTTCTAAGATTAGCCTGACAGCAGCCTTTGGCAATCCATGGGATTGGTCTTGGAAGTGGCTTTGAAGTTTCTCTGAAATCAGTGACGGGCTCTTTTTCCCGACACCTTCGTTATTTGTGCAAGTTAAATCAACATCCAAATGGAACAGAACAATGTCCCGAAAAGGGTCATCATAAAAAGCGATGACTGTTGTCTACTAAGAATGGGTGATCCAACACCGACAGGGGCTGTGGAAGCAGAAGAACTTTTAGGAGGTCGGCCCTTACAACTTCGTTTGGATTCAAGCCGATAAAGCATCGGCAAAATTCAATTCTGCCTCGGAACCACAAAGAATTTGGTAAACATCTACATCTGAACATTTTTCATTTGCGATGTCGTTTTCGGATTCTTGTATTGGTGAGTAAGAGGAAGGTATCTAAGGCGTTGGAACCCATCATAGGACAACAAACTGTTTGATCAAAGGACGATGCACCTACGGATCGAACATTCTTCGTAGACAACAGTCATTGGTTACCATGGTGCCCTTGTTGGGATATTATTTTGTTCGACTTAGATATTAATTTCATTTACCCAAAATGGCACCTCAAAGTCTGTTGCCAGACTGGTCCCACTGATTGCATTGGCATAAGTGCTGGCGACATGATGTGGCATGTTACTGGTGTGGTGATAGTGGTACCGCAATGTGAAAGATATATGTAGCCGCATCATACTGGATGTTTGTTGTAAAACTTGTGATACAACACAAAAAGAAACGATCACTACAAACGATAAGTTTTTTAAGTAAGAGGCTGGAAATATTGGTTCCTGCTATATTCATGAGTGCGAGGCAGACTGAAGATGGATCTTTGTCCTCTCTTCGCAGCACGCATTCTATTGTAAGTTGATCTTATTCAATTCCTTAATGATTCGTATCTTCATTGGCTTTTATTCTACAAAGGTTTTAATTGTGAAATCACGTCTTCTACATTCATCTTCCGGCAAGATATGATATATCCTTCACCTTTTGCTGACATCACTTTATCTCCAACAATTGTCTTAACCCAGCTTCCATCCATAAGATCTCTCCCCACCAATGAAAATGGTAAAGACGATTGCGAGGATGGTGTGCCTGTGGATAGCTTGCTGCCAACTTTAAGTATGTAACCATGTGTTTCTCCATTTGCCAACTTTCCTCGTATTGTCGTATCTGTTTTCCGAATAAAGACATTGGAAAGAGCATTCCCTCTATTATTGGCAGGATTCGATATTTTTTCTGCTTTGACATCAGAGTACGATGTATCACAAGCAAATATACTTATTGTTGCGCCAGTATTGCCCTCATCATTGACATTACTGTCATTATTGGTAGGAGTACGAGTAGGAGTAGCACCATCAACAGTAATCGCTCCTGGACAATCACCAGATGGTGTATGTCCCACAAATAGTCTTGAAATTCCACCATTTACTAAATATTGTACTGTAGCACGGTCTGGTCGTACCCAATTTCCATTCACAACATGACTGCAGCAAACAATAGTTGCCCCACCATTACCACCTGGTAAACCATAATCCATCAACAATTCTCCACCACGAGTACGACGAGTAGAACAATTTTGTTTTAGTTTCTGGTGTTCGCCATGATGATCACCCTCTGATGACGACGATAGCGCCGGTTGAGACCAAAATGGTTCATTTTCAAATTCAAGAATCATATCAGAATAAAATTGATTTAAAGCCACGCACCATGATTCTAAACCAGTGGCAGTAGCAGCAGAAGAAGAACGACCGGGAACTTGATCAAGACATTTATCATCAATGCCACCATGAACAAATAAACAATCTCCGATAATTAACATGAGTTGTCCATACCGCAAGTATTCCAACATCCACGGATCGTCACCAGAAGGATTGACACTGTCGCGAAAACTTTGTAAAACTTCATCATCGTCCGTGACGTCACTGTCGCCACCACCAACATTCTTTAAGGTATTTAGTTCCATTCGACGTGTTTCAAATGTCGTTTGTGATCCCATGGTACATTCCAATATCCATTTAAGTTTCGATACTGCTCTTGCACTTGCTACAGCTTCAGAGGAAGTATGATCTGGTGGTGGATTCTTTTTACGGTATTCCGATAGTGTAGGCGCCTTTGGATCCCAATATATATCAGTACTTGTATTCACTTCAGTGTCATGTAATTCTGACATGAAACGTAGCTTGTTTATATCACGATTGCCGCATATAAGGAAAACACGATCAGGATACTTTCGTTTAAGTTGCAGAAGTGCCTTCACAACACGGATATCTCCGGGGCCTTTATCAGGAGAATCACCACCATGAACTAGCATTGTATTTGGTGCCAATGATAATGAATAGTTTTCATCAAAATCACCATATCTGCATGTACTTGTAGGATTATCATCATCATCATCAGTATTATTTGCTTCAATGTTATTATTATTTGTATTTTGTTTTCCCTTATTGCCATTGTCGATGCGATCGAATTGTATAACTGAAGAGCGTTCTATAAGGGATGTAAAGTATTCCCAATTCCCTTCAATATCTGAGACATATTCAATGACTGTTCCTACAGGAAAATCAATTTTACTCAAAATGGTATGTTTGACACAATCGTTACTATGAGAAAAAACCATACTAATTTCCCTGTGCTGATTGCAGTGATGATACTTCTTTCTGTAATCGTTGCTGTTCTTGTTGTTGTTGTTGGCTAAAAACGCAATTACGTCTTTCCTTGGAATAACGAAAAAAATAAGACCACTAGCAAGAAATCACTTCTACTCTGAAATTTTGGCTTACTGTTATGTGTAGCGGAGGGGCAAAGATGTGTTGAATTTTTGACGAAAGTCAAATATTGTGGTGGCGCTCTGACAACACAAGTTTTCATTAACTAGTTTCACTGGCAACCCAATCTATCAGTCCTCTAGAAAGTGCCTATAGTATCTGATATGACACAAAAATAGATATCTTGTTTTACTTCTTACGAGGCAGGCAGTGGCATGATCAGATCAAAGATGATATCTGAGGCAGTGGGCAGGCATTCATCGAAAAGATGTCTCGAAGACTAACGACTCGACCTTGTCGTATGATTTCGATTTGATTACTTCTTGTGCCCTGAAATCGAAAGTGAGGTGCCACAACATCAAGCCAGAAGAAAGTCCCACTCCCAAGAGCAAGCAAGAGGAAGAGATGCTATGGAGTAGGTAGGGCCTTGTAATTCCTACCGTACATACATACGTATTCCAAGAGACAGAGAGGATCTTCCTATCAGTATCATACTTCAGAAAAGAAGTGTTTGCCAAAGAGCTTCTGTTCTCTGTTAACACCCACATAGCTCATAATGCAACAAAGGCGTCTTTTTCCTTCTTTGAAAATCACAGACAGCAACAAAGTAAACAGTCAGTACGAGCAATCTCTTCAACTCCAATGTGAACCAAAGACGTTAATAGTTTAACAAAATTATTCAAGTGCTATAGAATTACGATTCACAAATTCTTTTGTGCAATTTCTGAAAAAAGTCATGCATGATAATTACTCTATCTATCGTTCCAAAACTAGTAGTGTTCGTGTCTAGTAAAATAGAAAGGTACTGAATAAATCATTAAGAGGGCACATTTATTCTTGTGGGTTTGGTTTATTTGTTATTTAGTTCTTTGAGTAACGCATGATTCAATTAGATTTCAAAAATATAGTTTTTGATGGAGTTGACAAAAAGGAGTCCCGCAAGCATAAAGAATCAATGGTGGGGTCAACAAAGCCTGCACGCTGGATGACATGCATTGCACTTCAACTTTCATTACTGTACTCTAACACCCAGAATTCGACTCTTTTTCCGTGAAACATTAGATATCTTTTGTTTACTTTATCAAGTATGATACTATTTGATTTCTTGCTGTCGAAAGATCGATTGAATGGAAGGTGTCTTCGATATGGGCAATATCAGCGACTTGATGAGAAAGGAGCTAATAGTAAACTAAAAGGGGAGGGGGGGAGAGAACGCCTACTAATTGTGGAACAATCTGCCATTGAGGATACTTACCAGGCTTCAATCAATTCTACGTTCATAAAAAATGAGGCATTTCCCAATACATCAACATACCCATCTGTATCAACAACACTAAAACAATCTCATGGTCGTGTTTCATCATCACCATCAGTATCGACTTTGTCATTAAAAGGATTGACACCTAACACCTCAGAAAGTGGTAGTATATCGCTTGTCGGTTGGTCTATACTTCTTCCACTTGCTCTATTGGGATTGTGGGCATTACGAAAGAAGCAACACCTCAGCACTTCCAACAATTCTGCTACCGAGAACCCATCACTGTCATCAACATCAAAAAGTGGAGGTGGTTGTAGTTCTTTAGCTGTTTGTGGACACGTAGATGATGTGCTTTCGGAAAGCTCCTGTATGGAACTCGTTTCCACCAACCCTTATTGTGAGAACAAGAAGATGGCATTGGGGAATTGCCAGCAAGACAATCTCAGCCAAACTAGCACCTTTGATTATGTTTCATTCAATGTTCAACATTCGAACAAGTTATGCAGCAATTGCAGTATCGTAAACGTAACAATATAAAAAAACTAGTAGGGTTTAAGTTGTTCTGACTAGATCCCATTTACATAGAGTAGATTTGAAGCACATTTTAGGAACAATGGTGTCTCGGAAAATAGAGATTCATCCCTCCCTTTGATTTTCATCCCAATCTCGGTCCAAAACTATAGGCTTGAATACAACCTCACGACTTTCATCGACACGATCTGGTGAGGCAACTACTTCAACTCCAGCCTCTCTCGGTATGTAATGATGTTCTTCTTCAATTGAGTGATGATGGAACGAATTGATGATGCCTTCGCCCATGCTGTTGTGATGATGATGATAATGTTCATCACGTTCTTCGCGAGATCGTGATTTCAATCTTGTTAGATGCAACACATTATCACTAGTAGAGTCATTGACAGAATATTGTGGGTGGTTTGGCTCGTACTTAACTGGACGACCTACCGGTGATGCTCTTCTTATGGCTCGCATATCGGTCAGAGACCGACATCTATTAGTATTATTAGTAATTTCATGTCCAGCGTCAAGATGTGGCATCTGATTTCGAAATACACTTTTGGCTTGTTGCTTACAATGTGAGGCTTCATCTTCATCAATACTACTAAACATGCTTAGTGAATATGGTATTCCACCAGCACTCGCAAGGGAAGCAGTTCGTTCTAATTGCAGTAAATTATTATTTGATGATGACGACTCTGGTGATTTCGGTGATTTAGCTGTAGGTTCGGCAACTGATAACTTACGAAAAGCACCACCCACTATACTGGTTTGCAACGACGTATCGGAAACATCATTCTTTTTGTTATCAATATCTTTGCCCTTCATTTTCAATCGTGATCTCTTTTGATTGATGTTGTTGTGTCTGTTACTCTCGACTGATTATGGAAGTGACTTTATCATGAGAAAGAGTGACAAGCGAAAAAACACAGAAAACAACAACTAAATTCAGTATTGTAAAATGACGAAGTGACGTTATTGTTCGGCAGAATTTCTCCGTTCGTATCAACATAGTCGGCTTTCTTGGAATTTAAACGGAAGGTATTAAATAAATAACCGATCTTGATTTGAATTTTATAATAATATTATCACATAGTGGTCGTGGCATTTAAACGGAAGACGTTAAATATCAACCTTGTTCGACAACCAGGATATTCTGTTAATAGAGCTTATTTTTCGTTACAGTACCAGTAGACTGAATGAAAACAGTATTCAACTAATAAGTGCTAGTATTGTGCACGTGTCGCCTATGTCATCCTTTTTCCTTCTTTAACGTACTACCAAGTACTGTACACTAAATTCTATTCCTTCCTCCAGGACTACTCTTGTATTAATTACTGTACACTAGAGCCGTTGAAAAAAAATTCAAGAATGCTTTTCGAAAAGTATAAAGGTACGTTACTTCTAGTATTCAATATTGTACCGTATTATATGTATGAGTGTACGCAATAATTTGATACTAAAGGCAAAGGAACGTTTAAAAAAAAAAAAGCAGGTTCTACTGGCTAAAGGACATGAAAAAGGGTATAAAGTAAGACTAAGTAACGGAGATATTCAATTCGAATTCCACTATCTAAAAGAAACACCGATCATGCCAACAGGAACCATGTGGATCGCATTCAACGTCGTAAATCAAGAATGGGAGTGTGTGCTCATCTCTCTAGCTCGATTATTATCTTATTATACTATAGGTCCTCTACTAGAGTATTCCCTGATAGGTCCTACTACGGTACTTGCTAAAAACTCCTCGTCTCGAAAAAGTGAATGTACAAACATTTTTTGAAATATTGAGGAGTGGTTATCTGGTTATCGGTCAATGAGTTGTCGCCCTTCACTTTCTTTTTTCTTTGTCTCGGATCAGATGGATAGTTTTCTTTCCCTCTACACCGGCAACATCGTGCTGTTTTTGTTTAAGAACGCATCACATTCTCTCTAGAGTCAAGACCTCTAGACTGCAAAAGTAACTGGCGAAGTACCAACCACAGGAGAAACAATTACCTCCATCTGCGTTGTGTACATTCATTGACGTTATCAACATAGCAGAAAGAAGCCAAAAAGTATTACACTTTCGTACTATTCGGGCAGATTTTTCTTATCATGTCATCATCAAAAGCTTTGCCGTCACAACTTGTGATTGCTGCAGGAACTTACGATGGTGTTTTAGCTGGTTGGGAACTTACACATAAAAAACAATGGAAAAAGGGAAAGCGTTCTTCGTCTTCTTCTAGTAGTGAAGGCAGCAGCTCATTAGAATTGACCTTTGCTACACCTGTTCATGATGGATCATTACGATGTTTATCATTAGCATCATCGACGGAAATTGGAAAACCTGGATCTTTGCTCTCCTGCGGGTATGATGAAATGCTCCGTACCCATGATTGGCATAAACACAAGACGTCAATTGGTGAAGTCAGGACACCATCTGACTTAGGTACTCCCACAGCATCGTCGTTTGCGCCACCACCATCATCTACTTCAACCTTACCTTCCACGCACTGTGTTGTTGGATTTTCCAATGGTAAGATTGTTTTGTATAAAAAACGTGATTGGTCAGTTCAACATGTATTGGGTGGACATGAGGGTGGTGTAGGGTCACTAGCTGTCCATCCAACAGGGAAAATGGCATTAAGTGGTGGACAAACAGATGGAAAATTGAAATTATGGGATTTGACAAAAGGGCGTTTAGCCTACGTCGTTAAAATACCACCACGGACAACCAATAGACAAACAGGAAAATCCATGTTTGATCCGGTCTGTAGTCTTGTATGGTCCAAGGAGGGGAATGCGTATGCGTTTTGTCATGGTAGCCACTTAACTGTACGTGATGTAGCATCTGGAAAAGAATTGTTAGATGTCGATTTACCCAGTCGTGCTAATCAGGTTACACTTATGACAAGTTCGGATGCAACTTCTCCCTATTATGGCAACTTATTTGTTGCAGTAGCATGTAATGATGGATCGTTACCTGTATTAGCTGTACAAAATGTCGATGCTGATGGAGATGAGGAAGATGAAGATATGACAAGAAGAGCTATTCTTGCTATTGAACCTGTTGATTCACCTGTAGCAGGTGAAGAACGCTTTAAATGTATTGAATCAATTTGTGATTTTTTTGTAGTAACTGCCAACAGCGCGGGAGTTGTGAGTGTTATGAATCTAGAGGGAGCTGTCCGTATGATTATGGATCCAAATCAAGCATCTGAGGATGAAGACGAGGAAGACAAATCGGAAAACGAAAGTGACGATTACGACAACGATGATGACGATGCGGAAGAATTGGCTGTTGATATTTTACAAAGTACACGTCTAGGATCAGGTGCACGTATCACAAGTATGGCAGTTTGGTGTAATGAAACAGTTACTGCTGAAGATGAAGATGAGGATATCGAAAGGCCTGGAGACGATGAATCGGAGGAAGAGGGAATAGAAGATGTCGAGGAAAAGTCAGAAAAGGGAAAAGGAACTAAACGAAAAGTTAAAGAAATTGAAGTGAATGCCGACGCTATCGAAAAAGCGCGTTCACTGGTTTCTCAGGCCAAAAAACTAAAGAAAAAGAA
>WKLE02001018.1:12189-25819 GCA_014885115.2 Asterionellopsis glacialis | reverse complement strand
GGTACCGGCAGGGTCCCAGCTCCTACCGGTACCAGGTGGTACCCAATCGGAATCAAGAACCCGATCATCGAATGGGAACCCGAGGTTATTGAAATGTCTAGTTCAAGTTGGAACCATCATTTTCTCTGTGAATCTTTACCTGGCTGTCGTTGCAGGTAGGAGTACCTCGGGGTAAGTGCCTTGTACATCTCCTAAAAATACTGATTTTCCGGAAATCCAAAGGAGCGTCCAAAATTAGGCATAGCCAGCAGGCAGGGACCGACAGGAGGCGGATGGATGGATTACCTGGTATGGATTATGTGAGATGTCCGCTCCTGTTATTTATGTTAAAATTTATGTACTAGTGGGTCCTACTTTGGTCGTACCAGGTACTCCTAGTATCTAAGGTCCTACTGTAGAGGTACATGGATACAGTAAGTAGAATTCTAGTTCTATTATAAATGTATTATCGATTACCTTCATCCTTACAATATTATTATTACCCCCTTTAAAAAGAACCTTGTAGAAGAGTATAATTACAGGTATTGTATGCATTTCATTGCCAACGTGTCTTTGTGCGAAAGTATTAGCTCTTTCATTCTGATACTACCAAGGGATTTCTCTTTTGATTTGAAAGTACAGTACTGGACTTACGTAGTCTACAGAATCTTTCGCTCGCTCTCGTCTACTGCCAACCACATCTCCCAAGAAGAAGCGAAGTATTCGTATCTTGTTGCGATTCCAAGAAGAGATACTCTAGAAACAAAGGATATTCTCTCTCTAGTAGAGAGTCTAGCCTAGAAAACAAGGAACAGTGTGGTGATAACATAATATTTTTCGCAGTGACTACCCGGGTTCACCACACAGTGTTCACGATTGGCAATCGTTGTGCTCCGAAAGAGATATCGACTTTGCTTCATTGAAGCCAGAAGTGTGAATAGTAAGAAAGAAACTAAAAAGAAGCTGGTTTTCCAAAGAAGAAAAAATGGTGGATGCAGCGGTTATTATTGCGTGGGTAGGGTTTGTGTTGCTTTTGCCTTTATTGGCACTAGCTGAACATCGTACAGAACGTACGAAAGGACGCATTCTTCGATATCACTTGTATTATGCTGGCGTTGCTCTCGCAGGGATTTTGTTAGTTCCGTCATCAATGCGGTACGCTATTTATTCACCATTAGGTGTTATAATTATCGGTACAGTCTTCCCAATTTACGAATCGATACGTGCTGTTTGTACGCCTGGCGGAGAAGATGATAAAAGTTGGCTTATGGTACGTACATTGCTTTACTTGTTACTTTTAGCACGTTCGAACAATATGATTGTAGTCGAAGTCTCTAAAACAAAATCATGTTCGTTTTAACATCATCGTTCACGTTACTGTTTTTTTTTGTCAAATTATTAGTATTGGGTTGCATTTGGTTGCGTGGAATTCCCTACAGCATTTATGGATGACTTGGCTGAAGACCATCAAAACGTTTATGCTGGATGGTATTCGTTTGAGTTCTTCTTCTTTTTATGGTTGTTGTTACCATGGACAGATGGCGCATGTATCATGTATGACTTTATTGGTAAACCATTATTTGCACCGCTAATAAAGCCTTTAGCAAAAAAATGTGACAGCTTTATGGCTGGTTTAGTTTCGGCTGTTATGAGTGCATCGCATTTATGGTTTTTATGGGGTATATTTTTATTCTTCCCGCCCACGTGGAAACGGTTTTTGACTGTTGCAGTAGGTGTGGTGTACCCCATGATGGCATCGTTGGTGGCCTTGACAACCGAAGATACGTACGATGATGATACCTTTTGGTTAACGTATTGGTCGTGTTATGGATGTTTGTATTTGACCATGGACTTTTTAGAAAATTGGTTAGGGCGTATACCAGGTTTTTACACGGTCGTTTTGTTTAGTAGTGTGTATTTGATGTTACCCATCATGAGAGGTGCAGAGAAAGTATTCCGTAATATATTGGTGCCTCTGGCTGGATTACAAGAGATGTTGCTCGTTCGCGATGCCCTCACTGTCAAGAAGGAAATGGTCAAACAATTAACACCTGAACAAGCAGCCAAAGTCAAAAAAGTTGTTGCTGAATCATTCGGTAAAGCTGATGACGACGATGATGAAGAAAACGATCCATTGTTAAAATATGGGTCTATTAATGAGACCGTGTAAAGGAGCAAGGAATAAGGAGGAAAAGATGGAAGATGGGTGGATTATTTTTGTTGATAAAATACAAAAACTGAAACGAAACGAAACAAAATAACAATTTTGCATCGACATTAAAAAAACATCATCACTGTACCTACTACATATATTCGAAATGCTTCTCGGGTGAAATAAAAACACAAGGCTCTGATACACAAATATAAATTCATAGTGTAATGAAAGTCATATTATTATTAAGTCGATAGAAATACTCGTTTTAAAACTACAGTTTTGGTTGCAATATCATCTTCAATTTCTCAATCACTACTAACTACAATCGGCGACGGTCATCCACATTACAATGTTCTTCCTTATGACATAATACTACTCCGTCATATGTCGGTGTATATTTCCATGCTTGGTAATATTCAGTACCATTTTCATCTTTCAAAATCTGTTCATCACGTCCAGCATCCTTTAAAATTTGATGTCTCCAATAATTTAAGAATAAGCGTTTCCATCCCTTGTCAAATGTATTATTTTGAAATGCAGAGCTTTGGGTATAATTTTGTATGGCTCTTATATACTTTTGCAATCCTCTTTGTACATTCTTGTCATACATATCACTTCTTGGCATTTGTACGACAGGTAAATCTTCAAATAATTGTTTGCTCGAGGGTCGTTCCATAACAATAGGAATAATCCCCAAGAGTAACCATTCATATGTACGATAACAATCATATCCCGCGCCTGGTGGGCTTACTGCAAATAAGTATTTGGATGCTGCTGAATATATCTTTTGCACAGTTATTTTTTTATAGACACAAGATACACCATCTGTATACACTTTGGAAGTATAATTACTTTCACATAAAATATTCCATGCAGCTTGACGATGACGTGCATATTGTTCCAAATTAGCAAATTGTACAAATATATCTGCATGAGATAGACTTTGTGATTTGGAAAGCCATCTATCTTTATTACGAAATGGATTTCTAAAGTTGGTGACTTCCAAATAGGATTTCAATACACGTTCTTGATTATTATGTACAGATAGTCCCAATGGCATGGGTGTAAACTTAGAGTTTGGTTCCAATAGATTAGGATTTGTACCATACCAATTCAACATGAGGTCATCTTTATCCAATTTTTTATCCAAGGGTTTTCGAGGTGAATCGGCATCTGATCTTGATGTTATTATGACGTAGGGTGCTGTAATGTTTTTGCGTAGCTTTTGAAAGAAATAATGTAATATTTTGTCGTGGTTTTCTAAAGATATGATGGTGCCCGGTTGTAAACATGGTAGCATATCTTCATGTAAAATAGAAGCATGATGGGTTGCATGCCGTGGTATAGTATAATGTTGCACTACAAGGTCAGCTAGTTCATGAGCATCGAGAGTATTCACAATTTTAGTGGAATCTTGGTTCAAGGGTATTGCTACTTTTTCGGCACAACACTTTTCTTCATGACATATCTTTTGTGGTGTAAACCACGATGATAACGTTTGGTTGCTGGTGGTGGTTGCAGACGAAATTACCGTACCCGGATCGTAGGATGTTTCAAAACTATATTTTTTCTGTTTGAAATTCTCTTCTATTAGTTCCACTACTTCATGAAATCGTGGTACAACTTCATCGTCTGCATCTTCAGAGACATGCTGATGCAAAGGAGTGTAATAATTAGTATCATTTGTTGTTGGTATGATTCTGCCTACCGGTAATAATGATGAAGATTTTGTGGTATCTACAGTGATTTGAAAGATCACCGACAATGCACGACTAACCAGTAGATATATACAGCAAACTATGGAGATTCTTGCCGGAAATTTGCACAAAAAGTTGACTATTTTGCTGTCATCCCTGCTTCTGTCGTGAGTGGCAACATTGTCGAGAAGCCGTTGATTACTCTGCATGAGTGAACCTGTCTGTTGGAAAAGTCACAAGTAGGACTTATCGCACTTCTGTCAATTGTAGACCGGTTTTTGACAACCCGCTTTTGCTTTGCTTACGGGTAATAGCCGAGACGCTTTTTTGAAAAAAACATCGTAAAGACCGGAATAAGATGCCTGTATGTCGGATGTTGAAAGCAATAAACATTACCTGAGGTGCCCAGAAATTCAAATTAGAATTCTGAAATTGCGGGATTCTCCTGATAGAATTTCGAAATTGTCGAAAACCGGACGGCATGCAAGACCATCGGCAAATTTACAATAGAATTTTTCTTTTCCAAATATATTATTTGTGTAGACGGTGTTTTTCCTGTTTTCTCTCGACGATAAGCGTCATGGCCGCTGATCAACAAGAACACCCACCGATCGTATCAACATAAACCCAAATCAGCACACGCGCTTCGCCAAAAACTCCACACAAGTTTCCCTTGGGATGACCAGCAACGATAAAATTCAAGAGAACCATGAAAATCCCGATAGTGGCTCTACAGTACTAGAAAAATAATATGATTGCATATATTATATTGTTGTTTTCTAATCATCATTATTATTGCCCATCATTCGTTGCATTTGTCTCATGTTTTTACTCATTTTAAATTCATCACGTTGACTCAAGAATTCTGCAAAATCTTTCGAGGTTGGTTCATGGGGTGTTGATCCCAAGTGTGTTGTATATTCTTCGTGAGGCCAATACTCACTCTCCGCGTAAGCATATAGTTGCCAATCATATGGATACACCTTGAGTGCAATACAATCTTCGCCACGAACACTGGTTTGTAAACATACGTACGTGTCTGTAAATCCACCATCAAAAATGATTTCTTGTGCTAATTTTTTGGCATTCGGTGCCAATATATTGAATCCCCAAGAATCTAAATTCCTCCAAAATGGGTTGACCAACATAAACAACCGTTTCCCCATAACATTAGATATTTCTTCAATGTCCTTGGTATATTTAGTATCCGTATTGGACAATACTAATGCTTGGACGTCATCTTTGGGATTAGGTGCCAAGGCTGTAATAAGTGCTGACCCATCAAAGTCCCAGACATCCTGCGACGTTACATTTGTCTTTTGACTCCACATGTTATTCTCATCCCTTTTAGAGGTATCACCATCGTCATCTGTAGATGTGAGTGCACGCACAGTTTGTAATAAGTTTCGTGTCATGGGTCCAGCTGCTTCGCGATACATTTGTTGCGCACCACCTGGCCATTGTCGATCATTTTGATTTAAAACTTCATCCTCCGGCAGAAGTGCAAAACGTACAATTTGTCGTGTGATGCCATTTTGGAACGCACGTTCTATAGCACCCTTGGCTTGTCGTACTTGATCTTCTGCTGTTTCAGGGACAGCCAAAAATTGACCATTGGCTAAATTAATATTTTGTTGTTGCGACCTGCGTAATTTTTCTTTCGTGGCTGCCATTTCCTGACGTTCCGCTGCGGCCTTGGCCTGAATAGCCTGTTCCATCTTTTTTTTAGATTGAGCTTCCGATTCAACTTGGTCTAAAGATTTACCTTCTAAATTTGCAATTTCAGCTCTCATTTGTCTGGCACGTTCCAATAGTTTTTGTGCTTCTTCTTCGCCTGAAGTAGTTGCTGCCAATGCTGATGAATATGATAATGGTGGTGATGATGACCGAGGTGGTGATGATGACCGAGACGAAACAACGAATGAAGGTGCCGATAATGATGGTGCATGATACTGCTGCTTGACAATAAATGCTTGTGTAGAATAATAATTTGTTACCATGAAGTAACAAAGGAATGGAAGAATATGACAAGACAATTTCATGATTTTTTTCTGTTTGTAGGTAGTAGTTTGTTGTCTCGAATGTGTGTGGGCTGGCTGTATTTTAACTATCTGTGTGATGATTTGAAAAAAATACCTTAGTTTTATGATCTAAACCGAAAGAATGAGAGAGAGAATGTTTCTTGTCGTGATGTACCAATATGCACACGTAAGAGTATCAACACTGGGGTTGAGAAGGTGAGTCAGGGATTGTCGGGTTGTGCTATGCGCTAACACCAGATATGGACTTGTTGTTTTGAGAACTCAAACAGATGGTCGATGTTGAAATGTACTTTCAAGGGTACGGTATGTGTCCAATTAGTGCAAGCTTGCGAAGGAGCTGTTCAAAACGAATATGTCAGGTCAGCGTTGTGTGTCAGTTGTGAGTCAGCTGTCAACTGTCAGGCAAATTTGAAACACAAAAAGAGAAGAAAAACACGATCAATGACAGCGGGTTGTCGTGTGAGAAATAAATAAAGGGAAAGCAGATTGAGAATTTTGGGAATTTTCTAGTGAGTCACACAGCATTCTCGTGTCACACTCGACGCAGCGATCGGGAACTAAAAATAAAATGAACCAGACAAGCGTGTACTGTAATCCTTGCTGACCGACGGATTACGGACGGAACAGACAGCGTCTGAAATGTGCTCGTGCCCTGATGCGCAATGAACTTCTCTAGAGAGAGATGTCCGAAGGAAATAGGTCCTTATTTTTTTATATAGGTCCTACCTGGTACTGTAGGACCTACGTCGTAGTTCGGTAGTACTAAATTTTTAGATGTTCGGATTTGTACAGTGGACTGCAAGAAGTGATGACGTATCTGTATCCGGGAAAGGTAACGTTCCTCTACCTGGTACAGTACCACAGGTACCAGTATTTAATACTTGTACCTGGTACCTCTATTTTCTAAATAGTCTACAAAGTAGCTATTCCTACCTTATAGAATACCATGTAGGACTAGGACTGCATGCCTGGCAACGGTAAAAGAAAAATCAAAATTCTGATTTTTGTTTTTTGTTCTGTGCTGGCATTACTTGAACTTGAATTATTTGTGTGGCCTTGAGTAGGTTTGTGCGTGTGAAAAAACGTCATAAACCCGTCATGAATACATCATCAATACCGTAATTTCTCCTGTACAAGGCAGGTAGTGCGCTAGAATTTCCGACTCGGAATGGTGTAATCTGGCGACATGGACACAAGAGTCCTCGTTGCGTTACACGGTATTTTTATCTTCATCAATCAGTGCAAATAATATAATGCATCTGGGCTCTCTAGAGGACTTCTTTATGCTTTCCTTCATTATCATACCTCAGTGTTTTAGTTGAAAAAGTATGAATGGCTTCACGTCAATGACACGACAAAGAATACCGAGACGAAAAAGAATACAAAGGCAACATGGTTGGTTTCTCTTTGCCGTTATGGGATTATCGTGCCAATTGGAACTTTCACGTTCATTTCAACTGCCCTCGTCGTTACAGCAACCAAGGCAGCAAAGACTGGGTTCGGGTCTAAGTAATGGGTTGAGATCACCACCAATAACAATAGCATCAAATGTTGGAGTAAAATCATCACGATGTAAACTTGCAGCAGGTTATGAACCACAACTCCCCTTCCCATCATCTTCACCAAACAATCATAAAAGGGAGAAAAAAATAGATCGCCGTAGTAATAGTAAGGGAAACAAAGAAGACAAACTTGTTGTGTTACAGCAAAGTTCCGCTGATTCGATTGAACAACCCGGTAACAGTAATTTGATGACTAAGAATCCTGTGACTGCACTGATTGGAAAAGTATCAGAACAAAAACAGCAACAAACGCCATCATCATCACCATGGATGTTATCATTATTGTTTCCACTTTGGCTGGTCTATGTATCAAATCAATGGAGTCGATTTTCGTTGCCTTACCTGGTTGATTTTGCTCCCGGCGCTGATTCTTTTCATGCTATGAATGTTAATTTAAACTTTGATCAATCTCAATATGGAATGTTAGCCTCGGTAGCATTTACAGCCCTCTTTGCTATCTTTTCATTGGTAGCTGGAGTAGCCTCGGATCGATATGATCGTAAACTTTTGACCATTGGATCAGCATTCACATGGAGTTTGGCAACATTGGGGACATCACTGAGTCATTCTTATGACGAAGTTTTGGGTTGGAGAATCTTAATGGGATTTGCATGTGCCTTCACAACTCCAACAGCATATACTCTGTTACAACAATATGTCCCTTCACATAAGTCTGGATTAGCATCATCATTGTATGGGAGTGGTGTTGCATTGGGTGGCGGACTAGCTGGTCTCACAGTATTATTAGATACATCGTATGGTTGGAGTGATGCACTTAGGTTAATTTCCTTCTTTGGATTCGCATCTGTACTATTAGCGTCTATATGTTTACCAAGTGATTCTATGCAAGTTGCGAGTAGTGGTGATGGAAAACAAGATGTATGGATAAGGACGACACCAAAGTCAACAGCAGCACCATTACAAGAAGTATCGACTGACACGTCGTTGATTACTGATAAAAAGAATAGCCATCCGGACGAGGAAGCAATAGGAAAAGCCAGCAATAGTGTCATTTCCACTAATCATGAAGATTCTTTGCCGGCTACGGCAACTTCTGAAACCACTACTATCGCAGATGAAATATTACAAGTTGTGTCAACATCAAGAATTCAATGGTTATTCGTGGGAAGCATGTTGCGGTTTTGTTCTGGAATGTGTATAGGGATATGGTCGGCACCTTACTTTCGACTTGCCTTTCCAGATCATATATCTGAGTATGCCTACGCTCAAGCCTGCATTACAGCTATATGCGGTATATCAAGTAATATTATGGGTGGTTTGATTGCTGATTGGATTTCATCAAGTTCGCAAGCAAAGGAAACATCAGACTGTAGCAATTACAATGATGATGTCGGACGAAAACTGTGGGTTCCTATTACGGGGTCTTTATTGGCTACACCTGCATGGTATATGGCTATTCATTCCGCAACATTTGAATTTAGTATGGTATGGTTAGCATTGGAATATATGCTGGCAGAATGTTGGTTTGGGCCTACCATTAATGTCTTGCAATCAACAGTCAACTCCAAAGTGGAAGGGACTGCACAAGGGATGTTTGCCTTTACAGGTGCACTTGGAAATCTTGCACCTACCATGCTTGGATTTATTTTAGCCGCCAATGGACATAATAGTCAAGAAACGCCTACAGAGCTTACAGGATTGTTATCTATTGCTGTTTGTGGGGGTTACATATCAAGTGCATTATGCTTTGCAATGAGTGCCACATCTAAACCTACGTCAACATCATCGAAGTCGCCAATGCTAAGACAAAGCACAACGTGACATCAGAATGTCAATAGATGGATACAGAAATGAATTTTCTATATAATTGTATTTTAAAAACATTGCTCTTTTCTTCTGTACATTCATTGATTTAAGATTATGGAATATATCCTGTACATGTCCACCAATCTGGTTGTTCCATCTCTTTAAAGCCACTACCATCATCACCACTGAGTCCTTGGTGTTGTTGGTCGGGTTGATAAGAATCCATAAATGGACATTCTTGGTCTATACTTCGATAAAAGGCTACAGCACAAGTTAGGATGGGGTCACGTCCCCAAACTGCGATGCCATTGGCATAAAAGCCCCACAAAAATGCCATAGTGCTAATATCAATCAAGATAATTGAGCGCACGCGATGAAGAGGAGGGAGCAATATTCAATGAGTATCGCATTTTTCACTACAGGAGAGGACAAAGTTGATTGGAAAGCAGTACCAAGAGACTATATCATCACAATTAGGACTTACCTTCTTGACCACCAGACATCTAAATTGCAATGCATACCCAATAACCATCCAAAGTACCAATGGTGTAAATGAAAGTTAGGGTTGGATGCATAGGGTACAATCCCAACCAACACAGCCAATCCTAGCTCGACTAGCTTTTGAAGTAAACTTCGTTTTTGGATGGAATAGCGGACATGAACATACACAAGCGCAATTACAAATGGGATGATGGAAAAAACAAAGATCCATAATTCCCAAGGCCAATCACAATGTATTTCATACAAACTGAAGGAATGTTTCATAAATTCGAATACATTGGCAAACGATGGGTACACCGTACCAATCAGCTAAGAGACAGAGGCAAGGAGATAGAGACAGAATTTGAAGAATGAGCAAACAAGTGTGAGCATCCACAATAAAGTAAACATTGCATTTCTTGTCTGCCCTTCCATTTCGTCCAATTTCTTTATTTGCTGCAACAACTTACAGCAGGAATGAGAAAGGCAAGATTATCTACACCCCGTTCTCGATGTAGTCTTGCTACACAAAAAAAGACAAACATGTCCATAGCTATAAGATTGCCATCGTATAATATCAGATTTGCTATTGTATGTTGTGGATCTTTTTCCCATTCTAACCAACTTGTTTTGACTAAAAAATGACTTATCAAGACCAGTCCTATTGTCATGAGCATAAATTTCAAAAATTTGACCAAGAACAAATCCAGAATGACCATAGGTTGATGGTGTGCAGTGACACCTTCTTCACCTTCTGGTTGTCCATCACTGGTATTAGCACCACAAGTTGTTGAAAACGTTACAGGTACGTCCGGAATCCAATTTTGCCGCAACCTTAGGTAGTAACATACACGCTTGGAATGATTTTCGCTGAAATCTATACTCTCACTCGTGCTTTTCCTTTTGCGAAGGGCTCCCAGGTCTCCATTTTCTAGCCATGTTTCTTCTTCTTCTTTTACTTCCGCACCGTTTTGATTTTCAGCATTCACATTATTACTTTCTCTGTCTGCATCACTCCCTACTAGTTGATAAGAACCAGATTGATTTTTCATTTTCTTGGTTTATTATGAACACTCTAAAAGAACTGGATTAATTTCACGTTCACTTGTTGTGCTCTTATAGTTTACTTTCGAATGACGATAGGTATTTTTGTTGTCACTGAAAGGCTTTTTAGTTTTCTACACTGAAGGAGTCAGATATTCTACGCATACGCGGCGTTCTAACTTTTACCTAGTATTATCAGTCTGAACACCAAGATAATTGAACTATGTTCGAGGGTTGAGTGGTGTGTCGACAAAATAAGATGTCAAATAATACTTTAGCCTGTTTTGTGGTGTACACTTATTTACAACTGTTTTCTTTTCAAGGCAAAAATACAAAATTTGTCAGGGTCCTGTCCTGATTCGTCTTGTTTTTGTACCAGATTCGTAGGTCCTTGTCGTGTAGATTCGTCTTATTTTTGCACCAGATTCAAATGTTCTTCACATGTCAGACGAGATTGCCTCCAAGACTTTTGTGGTATTTTGATATTTTCTTCACTTCTTTTCTTGTGGTTGGTGGTGGTGATTCATGTTTCCATGGAAAGTTGGTTTCCTACCATATTGTACGTTGAAAGTACATTTATGGCATGAAATGTAGAGGAGTTCACGTAACGGTTATTTTTTATCAAACCGTTGTACCAGGTAGGACCTAATATATGTACCTGGTAGCAGCGTACCGGGTACGGTGCGTACTAACTAGGACCTAAGAGGAGATTTGGATCTTCCTGACATCGATCAATCACTTGTCTACACTATTCACTATACTATACTTACTTCCGGAATTTTCATGAAAACTGCTCTGTACTTATTTCGTTATGTATTTTTCGTGCACTGGCCATGCCCATTCAAAAAGGAGTCTACATGTGTATTACGTCATGTATTTATATGTACAAACCTCCATCCGTATGTATATGAAATAGGACTACCTGTACCTGGTACCAGGTAAATGTTGCTACGAGGAGTCCGAGCAACCTTTACTGGACGATTTTTGGAAATTAGACCGTTAGACCGTTATGACATCATATATCAATTTTCAGTACCCTCCCTCTCAAACTTCGCGCCTTTTTAAAATCACAATCCAGTTGTTTGTTTTCAGGAGAGATTCGATTCTCGGTCCATCCTAACACTACCCCAACCCAAAACCAAATCTCGCCTGAAAACAAACGTCTGCAATGTTGATTTACGTTCTGGCACCAGATCTACCAAAAACAGACACTCGGCTACGAAACACCCAAAAAAGTTTATAAACTGACAATTTTTTTATATTTACTATCAAATTAGTGTACTTTTTCCACATCATAGGTGTCAGAACATTGATGTTTTGTTCTTTTCCTCACAGCCACACCTTTTTTCATTTTTTTTCCAACTGACTACTCTCCAGGATTTTTTGGAAGTCTGTGGTTGCTGGCATTGGTGACGCATCTTGTTGCAAACGATCACTCTGTTGTAGTGGTTCCGAGTTGTCGTCCTGTTTAGAGTCTTCCTCTCCTACGGTAGTTGAGTCGTTGTCCCTTTCATCAGTTTGTTTTGCATCCTGCCTCTGCTTTTCCATCTCAGCTTCTAACAAGGTCCTCAAGTCCTTTCTTGCAAGTAGCAACGATGCTGATACTTTTTGTTCTGATTTGTCGTTCTTTGGAGAGTCATCACCATCAGTATCGAAAAAACAAGTGGAGTCCAAAATTATATGGCTACCTTTTTGTCGTATTTGAGAAGGCCACAGGTAAAGGAACAACTAGAAAACTTTAAACCAACAACTTGTGGATTGGATTATGAGAAGACCATTGATGTTCTCAAAAAGGGAAGAGCCGGTGACCTCTGCATGGTGGTTTGTTGTTGTGTTTGTGATGAACCTGATTTAAAAACAACAACACAAGAGAATAATCCAAAACTAATTCCATATCGCTGCTCCCATGGAAATGTTGATGACAACAATCCTTGCCCTGACTGCGGTTTCGAAAAGAAACTCCAACTCTTCAATCATCCTTTATTTCTAGACAATGAAGAGGAGTTGGAAGTATTTGAGTGGGAAGATGCTAAGCGGCAGGGAGAAAAGAGGGGGGGAAACAACAAACAGAGGGAACTTACCTCAAATGTATCCACAGTTACGGACATACTTCAAAACTTTAAAAATGCTGTAGAAAAATGTGTTCCCCATTATTCAGAAATTATGTGGATGAGACAGCAACAAAAGTTAGATGTGGACAAGTTAAAAAAAATGAATTACTCATCCTTATTGACTTCTCTGCAACTTTTGATCTACATGCAATGGAACTAAAAAACTCAAGCATTGACGCTCATGCTGTTCTTGACAACTTTGTTTGCATCATGAACAGAAGGGTGGCAAAAGTGAAAGAAATGAATGAAGAGGGGGAAACAATTGTAGAAGAAATAAAGATAAATGATTGTGAGGTGCATCAGTTTTTTGCGGAAACCCTGACAAAAGGGAAAAAAGCAGATCATGCCATGCACAATACTTGCCTGGACAAGATTATAAAACATTAAAAAAATATTATCAAGAAGTACTGGGAATAGAACTCAAGAGAGTGATCATTTGGACTGATAATGCCCCAACACAATACAGATGCAGACAAAACTTTGTTATGGTGGCTTCAGTACAAGAGAGACACCATGAAATTGAGTTAATCCACTGCCTGGCTGTATTTGACAATTTTAAGGGCCCGCACGATGCTTTTGGAAAGGATCCAAGAAGAACTATAAAAAATGCCAAGAAAATGGAATAAGATCCCCTAATGCACTTCTTGCATTTATCAATTGCAAGAAAATGTTAGGGAATCAAACAAAATTAGTACCATGGAAATTGTACGAAGAAATGGAAGACAAATGCCTGAAGGGAAAAGGAACTTACGGGTTGGACGGCAGATTTTTTTATTATGTGGTTGAGAAGGAA